>JAFLJL010019090.1:930-17843 GCA_018398815.1 Conus ventricosus
CCCTAAAGACTTTGGTGTTGTTGTTGTAGGTCTTGAATCAACTTGTTCTGGTGTTTTATAGTGGCATTGAAACAACTGGCTGCGGCTCTGGCACTTTTTCATTATGAGCTATATTCTGTGATTGTAACATTAATTTTGTTTGTTTGTTCCACTCTGTAATCTTTTTCCTGCTGCAACGCGCCCAGGATGAGGAGGCTTTTTACTGGTTACTTTCTCCACCCGATTCAATGTTTTCTGATTCTGTTTGATTTTCTGGCTCGGTCATTTTGAAGGGAAATAAAATCTATATGATTAAAAGTAATATCCCATGATTAGCGGTGACAATAATGTTCCAAATCTGTATTATAGATCACATCCTAGAGACTCTAATGACTTTGTAAAATGGATCTGTGTTAAATCATACATAAAGTCTTGTTCAGAATCAATAGGCGCAAATTTACTTACTAGTTTAGTGTACAAACTAAGAACCGTTTGTCCTACACTTTTTACCATTCTTGATCCTAGTTGCGCTTCATACCTGTTATGATACTTTACAATGTCTTGTGGCAACATCTGTTGAATCTGTTCTATGCTGAATTCATTTCCGAGAGACTGTTTTGTTTTTCCACATTGCTGCCAAAGAATACAACCTTTCCTTTTGGGCATAATAGCTTGGTCATCAGCCTGGTCATTTGTATCATAAGTTCAGGAAGGTTTAGCAGATCATCGCTGTTCATGTTTTATTACTAAATATAATTATTATTTTGTTTTTTAAAAATGAGCGCCGAAAAGACTGTTACCAATCTTGTAGTACCATTCTGCTGTTATGGAGGCCTAAGTATAGGATACACAATGCTTGGTAAAAGCTTGTTAAAAATTAAACCAGCAGATTTGGAACTAGACTTTGAGGATTCAGCAAAGCTAATTGCTATCATACAGCTTCGTTTGCTACGAAAGATTTCTAGTTAACAAGGAATAATTCTAACAGTTAAATATGTAAAATTAAAAAAATACATTATAAAATGGCTTCATTCGTAATGATGATAGGTGGCGCAGTAGTGAATGCGCTTGCTTTTAGTGGAAGTAATTACGCATTTAGTAAACTGCGAGATGATGGCGAGAGAAAAAAGACATAACAAAGCTATGGAGCAACTAGCAGCTGCACAAGATAACTATGAAAAGCAGAGAATTGAGCAGTTAGATTTTATTAACGACAAACTGAAAAAACAGGGACATGCAGCTTACACATTTAAAGACGTTGACCAGGCAATAAAAGAATATTATCTTGTAACAGGCAAACCAATCGGGGACATTGCCCCCACCAAAATTCAGTGACTTTTATCAGCCATCAGAAAAACAAAAGATGCAAGAAATCGTGTTTATCGTCTTTGGTATGACCGTTGTGTATTTTGTTGCACATAATATTGGCTGAATAAAAATGAACAAAATCTATTATTCGCCAAAGGATATTGGAAGGGAATCACGGCAATAAAAAGCTAAGCCAAGCAGTGGGAGTCAGTGAACAAACAGCAAAGGAATGGTTATCTAAACAGCGATTTGGCAAATTTATTTACACTGCACCTAGACGAATACAGAGGCCACACTTTGTGAATACAATACCGAACGACACCCATCAAATGGACCTTCTATATTTACCCATGATACGATTAGACGAAAAAGATTTAAGTACGCACTCACAGTCATTGACATAGCTTCAAGATACAAAGATGCGGAACCTTTAACACAAAAGAGTGCTTCTGCTGTTGCTGTTGTCATACAACTAATATACCAACGAGGCCCGCTAACTTATCCTCGCATGATTCAAGTTGATGATGGAAAAGAATTTAAAGGCCGAGTGAATCAATTATTGTTAAAACATAGAGTTACCATTAATAAGAGGCATTGCAGGAGTTCACAGATCACAGGCTTTAGTTGAAAACTTTAACAAACAGTTATCTGAAAGACTTTTTCCTACCAGTATCACAGAGAGCTGATTGACAATTCTCGCAACACAGAATGGGTCAGAAGACTGCCTTCAGTTTGGCGCGCAATGAATAATGAAGAATTTAAAGGGCTAAAACCAGTACAAGCCAATCAAAAACAAACAATAAATGTTGCTGAAGGAGACTCCAGTACAACCAGCAAACTATTACCATTTGGATTGAAAGTAAGGTACCTTTATTTACCGGGGGAAGCAGAAGGGGACACTCGCATCAGGGCAACAGATCCAGTTTGGTGTGTTGATTCCATATGAAATAAAAAGAATTGTAAAATGAATCCGCCGTGTATTATTTACGAGAAACTGACACACAAAACAACCAGCTCCCAAAGATCTTTTGTGAAGGAAGAACTGCAGATAATCCCACCAGACACAGTTCCAGTTGCTTAATTAATTTACAAAATATATATTTGAGACTAAAATGGAAGACAAAACAAGAATGATAAAGGAAGAGACCTTAGAATTAATACGGGAATCATATGATACGAGTTCTACTATTAAGGAAACATTTATGAGGATTCATCAACACATGCTAAACCATCCAGATCACCTACAACCCAAAATCCCAAATTTTGATTATCAGATATGGGGAAAAGAATATCTTGAAATAATAAAAAAAATTCGAACACATCAAGCAAACATGAAAAACAAATTGGCTGAATTGGATAATGATATGATTGAGCTATAATGAAACTTGAGGAAAAGTTTTCTCCTGGTCCGAAATACTGTACATTTTCGGCCTTAAACCAATAAACTCCTTAATCACAGTTCCAGTTGCTTAATTAATTTTTAATTTACATAAATATATTTGAGTCTAAAATGGAAGCTCAGGACGAAGCAAGAATGATAAGGAAGAGACCTTGAAAATAATACGGGAATCATTTGATACGAGTTCTACTATTAGGGAAACATTTGCAAGGATTCACCAATACATGCTAAAACATCCAGATCACCTACAACCCAAAATCCCAAATTTTGATTGGGGAAAAGAATATCTTGAAATAAAATAAAAAATTCGAACACATCAAGCAAACATGAAAAATAATTTGGCTGAATTGGATGAAGATATGATTGATCTTATAATAAAACTTGAGGAAAAATATAAACCCTTCGATGAAGACCACAGCGAAGAAGAAATATAATATGCTGTTCTCCAATGCCCAATTGCATATGAAAACTCTGGTTTAACAAATACTCGTTTAGTGTTTGTTCTATCTAATGACTTCTTTGTTACAACAGTTGTGTTGATCTCATGTAGATTAGATCGTTAGTTTTACGTTGTCATGATGAAAAGTCTTATTGTCAAACAATGCTTCTTTGTAGTTGTCATGCAATATGTTTGACTGCACAACACTGCGAGATATTCCTTTTGCTTTCTTAATGGCTTTCTCCTGGCTCGAAATACTGTACATTTTCGACCTTAAACCAATAAACTCCTTGATCACCCCTCCAGATAATTCATCCTTCATCTTTCCTAAAACCTTCTTGTTAATGGATGAATGTAAAGGCGAATCTTTAGGGTAATCAGATGTATCTCATCCCGCATGCCCTTTAGCCACTTCTATTTCCATGTCTTTATAGATGTCTTCAGTAGGGATATCTATAAACAAATCTGTATCTGTGTAAAGTACTCTGAACTCTGGATACGAGGGTTTAAGTAGTCATAAAGAAATTCTAACATCAAAAGCTTTGATAATTCTAAAACAGTAACCCAATAAATACAGGTTTGTCCAATTTGACTTTCTTTTTTTTCATCATTATGCCAAAAAGCCATCATGAAATCTTCTAAAGTCCTGATTATTTGGTTTTGAAGTCAGCTTAATTGCTTCGTTCTCTTGGTGACCAATCTGACATCTTTACGCTTGTGCGGATTTTCCATATCTTTCCAAAACAGCTGTTGTTCATCAGCTTGTAAAATCTTTTTCTGAAGCATCTGTGGATTTAGTTCTGAGATCAGTTGTTTTTCATGATGTATGGTTTCATGAACTGTTCTTTATCAAAAGCAATTACACGATGAACTGCTGTTAATTTTAAACCATGTCTTAAATAAATTGTAGAAGTCTGTAATGACAGACATAATTGTTTTTGCCTCGAAGATTAGGCACAAATTTAGGCGGCTCTCTTGGATTCATCTTTAGACTTTCTGCTGCTAATGGGTAGTCATTATGTAGGTCATGGAGTTCATGAGGATATTCTAAGTCAACTTCTAGAATAAAGCCCAGATGTCGATGGGGCGTTAAACTGTTCAACCATTTTAAAATGCTTTTTGAATATTATTCGTACCGCCCCCAGTGTACATTTTAAAGTTACTTTAATGGAAGTGATTGCGCCATAGCCCAACCATACAGATTGTTTGCATCTAAATACATGAGATAGTTAGACCTTTTACTTGGATCATAGCCGTCCAAGTATTTTTTTGTTTGCTTTACAGTAATGATGCGACGCCAAAACTAATTCCTCCCCGCAATCCGTTTTCAATCATCTGAAGCATTGGTAAATCTGACAATAAATCAATCTGTACTCCAGTATCTTTAAGAAAGCGTCCAACTCATCCCGGGCGCAGAAATGTAATGCGCAGGATCCAGGCTATAATGTTTCATGCAGGTCTTTCTATAATTTTCAAAGACGTCCGCCAACAAACAAACGTCAGCCTTCAAGTATGAATCATGATAGTCTCCCATCGTTTTAGAATCTAACTTCTGCCACGCTTCTTGAGCATGCTGGTAATCAGAATCACTGATGTCCTTTCCTCTAAGACTAGAAAAGAACGCGCCTTTAGGCGGAAGTGTATCTTCGTCAAACCTTTGCCAACTTTTTCATGTACTCATAAGGGTAAACACCCTTTCTAACAAGAGTTGGGTCAAAATATTCTTCTGTTATTGGGCAGGACTTTAAGGACATAGCTAGTGACTCTAATGATCCCATCAGGTGTTGCATAGAGTCATAAAAAGACATGTTATTTAAAGTGAAACACATGTACTTTTCTGATGACTGTGCAATGCATGACACCTGGAGTCGCTGGTTACTGCTTGCATTATAAGATGAGAGTCGTAACCTCGCAAGTTATGAAAGAAGATGGGCAGCTTCCATGTCTTAGGATCAAACTTTAGTTGAAGATTGCATTTACTGTGCGCTGCTCCTCTGAACTTTCCGCTAATGTGATCATGGTCTCTTACTGTTGGATTCTCTGCTGCTGATGAGAGACCTAAACCGCAAATCCAACAATGTGTGGGCTGAGGAAATACTGTTGTTGGTCTTCAGGGGGACATTATGATTTCAGATAAGTTTAGAGTATTTAGAACAGGCGTTACGCACTTGCTGCATGCGTTCTAAGAAGTATTTTGCAGCATTAGGCCCTCTATATAATTCTGGCTCTGAATGAACGCCATCCGACCTGACAATAATGAAGGCAAATGAACAAATCTGATGATTGCTCATTAAGACAGTTTTCGGGAGTTTCTGTGGGGTTGGCCCTTCATAAGGAACAATAAGCGACTCGAAGTCTGCGTAAACTACGTATGGACTCGTTTGCAGCCGTTTCCAGTTCTTAAAACTAACTTTAGATGCGGGTGGGGACGTTATTAGTTCTGTATTACAGTCTACAGAACTTTTACAATGTTTTATATGTTCACTCGCGGCTTGAACAGATGGAATTCTTGTTAAACATTTTCTACAGAATTCTTGTTTATTTTTTTGCTTTGAAGTATGCTGCATTAGTTACTCATTGTGCGTATCAATGTGTAATGTTGAGGCAACCCTGTTGGCGAAGACATTCGGAGTAAGTCCACATGACTTTTGGCTGGATCACCTTTTGTTGGGGCTGTCTTTAGACACTCTAATAGGCACCAAATTTGTTTTCTCAGACCATGTGTAGATATTAACAGTTATTGGTTTGTTTTGTTTTTCAAACGATCAATTTTGTCCACGCTAACGGGAAAGGATATTCCACTAAAGTTAAGATCATTGATGTAAGACTCATAGTTAGATACTCTCTCTGCGTTTTTACGGGCGTAATGCAGCCTTGCAAGAACACACCACATGAAACATTGTTGTCTGAATTCTTTATGTTTAGAACTGCTCTTTTGCGACTAATGCTGGAGGTAGTGGAATGTGAGACTTGCTACAATCGGTGCATACTTAGCTGTTTTAATCTGATCTCTAAGACTTCGCCCTCTGACCAACCAGAGCCTCTCATTTTGGCTTCTTCAGCGGCCACATCAAACTGTGTAAGCAGTTGGTCTGCCCAACCAGGTGTTAAGTCATTATGAGAAAGAATAACTGTTGTTTAGTTGAGACCCAGACTTCTAGATTTTCTTCATTTATTGTTATATAATCGATTAAAACAGCTAACATTACTTTAACTGGCGGGTCTATTGTTAGTTTACCTGGAACTTGAGAAATAGCATGAACAACACTTGCCTGTACGTTTGTTGGATCAATGACTTCTAGATTAATATCATTTAAGCTTTGACAAACGCTCTTCCTTAAGCAATCCTTCAAACAATTCGTCTGGTCCTTCATATATCTTAGCCATGTTGAGTTTTCTTTTCTAACTCAAACTATTTATTTAAATAAAAAAAAAAAAAAAAACTTAATCAGAATCAATATCAACGGTCTTTTTGTGCTTGGACTCATAAACTAAAGTATAACGCCCTTTGATGTTTTAAAGTGAGCTGTTTAGAACAGAGTTTAATGTCTCGTTTACTTTTTTAAACATTCCTTTTTTATCTGTTCGGTGTCTGGCTGTTGAGAAAAACTTGCCTTGCCTTTTTTTGAAGATCAAACTTTTGTCTTTTATAGTCATCAAAATCGGCCTGTAAACGACTAAATTCTTCATCCGTGATGTTTGAGTCAACTAGTGCTTTATTTATTGTCAGTTTGAACGAGCTAAGTTTAGCTGTTGTTAGTTGAACCATAGCTGTGTGCTTTTGGAGTTTAGTTTTTAATTTTTTGCTAGGAGCACCCTTTCAGCTAAGGAACACATGCCAAGAGCTAAGACAAACCACCTAGAGGTAAGGTGCGGGTGCACCTATGCCTGTTGCTAAAAGACCGACACTTGTTCCTGTGATAGTGCAACTTACAGTTGATGCTCCAGTATTAACATATGTAACAGCATTAAAGGCAGCAGACTACCTTCGTTTGGTTTTGCTATATTTTGAAAGGTCTTGCTCTAGTTTTTGTTGCATTTGTGTAATGTTTGTTAATCTGAAAGTTTTTATGTCAGGGGGTTTTTACTATCTCTTCTTAGGCGGCTCTGGCGCTGTAGGTACTTATGGATTTAAAGCGTAACAGACATGCTTTTTTTAAAATAAAAAATAATTTAGTATAGTATATCTTTTAATCTGTTATCTTGAATATTCAGCTGCGCATCATATATTAAAAACAAATGTACATTAAGGGGTTTATCGCCATCTTTTTCTTTATCAATTTGAATGTTTATTACGTCTTTAACCGTTCTCCCACTTCCATGCAACTGATTATCCCTGTCGACCTTAGGTCAATCCATAAGCCGTATTTCGTTGTTAAATAATCATCGAGTCTAACATTGTGAAGGTGTAGATCTTTAGACACAAGGTCTACTGTTGGACTTCTACACCTCCCACCTCCAAACAATTTTCTTTATTCGTCAAAATGCTGATAAGGTCTAAGCCCGCTAGCGTAGATTTGGTTAGGACTACCCTCAATCGAACATTGTACTTTCGTTATTTTAGGATTAATAAACTTTTCACTTCCTCTTTTGAATGGTTCTTCATCTTCACACAGCAATAAAATACCTTTAAGCGATCTTGCTGCGACACTAAAACTAAAATTCCATATAGCGTCGGCCTTGCTTCTGGGATATGTTGTATGATGAATCACTCTTTAGTAATATATTGCTAATTTTGACTGATATTGTTGCTCAATCAGCCTTGCTAAATTAGGGTTGCTAACAACGTCAAACTCTAACGAGATGTCAGAAATGCTGTACTTTGCTTCGGTGTCTGATGATCTAATAACACGTTTGTATTCGTTAAAAGTTAGTTCATATGACAATCTGTCTTTTAATGCTCCTTGAAAGTATGGCGCATGCGCTTTTAACAACTCAAAATCTAAGGGTATGGAAAAGCGATTACCATACGCATAACTTACAGCTGCATACTTTTTGTTGTCTTTATCAACTGCAGCGCCTATTCTATGTTTTAGTCCATCATCATTTTCGATTCCTTGAAACGCAACGTCAGCCCTTTCATTCGCGGTTAGCCATAGATCAGAATAGATTAAAATATGTCTGCATTGTGTAAAGAAAATATTTCTTGCCCCTCAGTTTTATAGAAATTTTCTTAACGATTGCCCATCCCAGATTCTGGACAACTGTCCTGTTTAGGTCTGTTTCTGAATTGAGTTTATTTTGAAAGTAAGTTGCGCAGAGCCTGGCACAATCACTTCATCTGCTCCTAGGTCTGGAAATTTGAGAGTAAGAATTTGATCTGCATCAATAGTAGATGGATTATTTGGAACAGTAATATTCCGTTATTTCCCTTCACGCCAAGGGGCTCTTTCAGTCTTCTATGCGGGTCAAGAATTGAACATATGCTTTTGACATTTTTATAAAACAAAATAAAAAGTTAATTATTAAAAACATGGCAGGAATTGAAGGCGAAGAAGATTATGATGTTCCTGATCTTGGAGACGACATGAGTGAAATGACTCCTTTGATACAGCATCGCCCACAGCCTCAATGTGGCATGAATTAACAGAACCTAAGGTCATATCATTTTACAGAAGTTTAGGCCTAGAACCTCCCGAATTTATAGCCCCTGATGATTTGAAGTAAAAGGTGGTCATTTGTATGTGAACAACGATCAAGGACAACGTGTTCCGCTTACAGATAAAACGAGACCCATTAAAGTTTGTAGGCATGAATACAATTAGACAAAGACTTAGAGTGGGCGATCGAAATCGCCTTGGCCTTGTTAGACCGAAATTAAGGGGGGAGGCAGTTTCTAAACTTCAAAACACACTGCAGGAACTCCCAACAGATAACCAAATACAAAACATGGAACTTCAAGTTTTAAATCAATCAGCAGATGAAATAATAAATGCAATAGAAGCAGAAACCAGTTCTTCAGAAGAAACAACATTAAAAACTATATACGACCCCCCGATACCCACGCGAGAATTAGAGGCCTTGATCGTGCTTTGAGAACCATCAGAGGCGAATTATTAAACAATTTAGCAAAATGAGTGAACTAGAAGAGAATATAAAAAAAGAAAAAGAAAAACTCGTTGAGGCTGATGACGCCAACTTAGGGCATGATATTAAAGAAAGAATAACCCAAAGACTAAAAGAACTTGAAGAACTGAGATTACTAAGAATAGAAGCGGCGTCTACTAACCGAGAACAATTACAACTCAAGTGAGCAGAATAAGAGAAACTATCCAAAGAATTTTATATGAAGACACAACGCTAGCAGAACGAATAAGAACACTGTTTAGAGAGCAAGGAGTCACATTAGCAAGCGTTTTAACGGCCTTAGGATTTGCAATAAGTACACTGGTGATGGCTATTACAGGTGGCGGTGGTCAAAGCCCAGTGCCTCCACCGCCATCCCTCCATCGCCGTCTGATAAATCATGGGTAAAAAACAGCTTGATCATCTTGCGGGTTTATTAAAAAAATTTAGCCAGTAAAGCCATGGAGCTTTTACAGGTATATTAGGGGGTGTTGTTAGCTGGCTTTTGTCTACTGCAGGCAAAGTTTGTTGGCTTTATGGCCGAGCACTTATGGGCATTGTTCTCTTAATAGTTGGGGTTTAATTTTTAGTAAGATAAAGACCAAGTAATCCTAGACCCGTTAATCCAAGAACAAGTGCTGTCTTTTCATATTCATGGTCATTATTTTTTTTGACTTCGTGGACTTCGTGTACTTCGTGGTCTTCAACGGTCTTTAGGCTTTGGGCCTTGGGAATTGGATGACTTATTCTTGGGGGGTCAACTTGTTTGTTTACTGCTTGCAATATTACTGGCTCAGAATTTATTTCGTTTTTTCCGACTTTCTGTTCATTGCCTGCCACAAGGATTTCATTATTGTAGTTTATTATTGTACTTTGGAGCTGAGGTCAAGCAGATGTATAAACCAGTGCCAACACAAGTCTATTTTGATCTTGCGAATTGTAAACATTTGGTACCTTTAATACTTGAGGCAAATCAACTGTAGAATTAATGGCGTCCTCTAAATTTGCCAATACTGTTTTTGTGCATCAAACCAGTAGAAGATCATTATGTCGATCTTGCCTGTGCTTGTGACTAGCAAACACAAGTAGTACGATGAGTCGTTTATTTGTTTTATTCCGCTCAGTTGGCCCTAGAAGTGTTAAGTAAATGTTGTCCCTTGCAGGTTTTTTCTTAATTTAAAAAGACGTCCCCAAAAAAAACAAACGTCAGCCTTCAGATGAATCATGATACCCCACGTTTTTAGAATCTAACTTCTGCCACCTCTTGAGCATGCTGGAAATCAAATCACGAGTTTTCCTTAAGACTAGAAAAGACGCGCCTTTAGGGGGAAAGGGTTTATCTTCGTCAAACCTTTGCCAACTTTTTCATGAATAAGGGGAAAACCCCTTTCTAACAAGAGTTGGTAAAAATATTCTTCTGTTTTTGGGGCGGGCTTTAAGGACAAAGCTAGTGACTCTAAGATCCCACAGGTGTTGCTTTAAGTCATAAAAAGACATTTTATTTTTAAAGTGAAACACATGTACTTTTCTGATGACGTGCAATGCATGCCCCCCGGAGTCGCTGGTTACTGCTTGCTTTAAAAGATGAGATCGAAACCCTGAAAGTTATGAAAGAAGATGGCATTTTCCTGTTTAGGATCAAACTTTATTGAAAAAGCATTTACGTGGCTGCTCCTCTAAACTTTCCGTAATGTGATCATGGCTCTTACTGTTGGATTCTGCGTCGAGAGAGACCTAAACCGCAAATCCAACAATGTGTGGCTGAGGCAACTGTTTTTGGGTCTTGGGCGACTTATGTTTTCAGATAATTAGAGTATTAGAACAGGCGTTAACGCACTTCTGACGTTCTAAGAAGTATTTTGCAGAAATTGGCCCCTCATAAATTTGGGCTCTAATGAACGCCATCCGATGACAAAAAGAAGGCAAATGAACAAATCGTGATTGCTCTTTAAGACAGTTTTAGTTTCTGGGGGGTTGGCCCTTAAAGGGAAAAAATAACGACCGAAGTCTGCGTAAACTACGTATGGACTCTTTTGCACCCGTTTCCGTTCTTTTAAAAATAACTTTAGATGCGGGTGGGGACGTAAATTTTTTGTATTACAGTCTACAGAACTTTTCAATGTTTTAATGTTCACCGCGGGTTGAAAAAAGAATTTTTTTTTGTTTAAAAAAATTTTCTACAGAATTCTTGTTTTTTTTTTGCTTTGAAGTAACTGCTTAGTCTACCATTGTGCGTATCAAAGTTAATGTTGAGGGAACCCTGTTGGGGAAGACATTCGGGGTAAGTCCACATGACTTTGCGGATCACCTTTTGTTGGGCTGTCTTTAGACACTCTAATAGGCACCAAATTTGTTTTCTCAGACCATGTGTAGATATTAACAGTTATGGTTTGTTTTGTTTTTCAAACTGATCATTTTGTCCACGCTAACGGGAAAGGATATTCACAAAGTTAAGTCATTGATGTAAGACTCATAGTTAGATACTCTCTCTGCGTTTTTACGGCGTAATGCAGCCTTGCAAGAACACACCACATGAAACATTTGTTGTACTGAATTCTTATGTTTAGAACTGCTCTTTTTGCGACTAATGCTGGAGGTAGTGGAATGTGAGACTTGCCTACAATCGTGCATACTTAGCCTGTTTAATCTGATCTCTAAGACTTACGCCTCTGACCAACCAGAGCCTCTCATTTTGGCTTCTTCAGCGGCCACATCAAACTGTGTAAGCAGTTGGTCTGCCCAACAGGTGTTAAGTCATTATGAGAAAGAATAACCTGTTGTTTAGTTGAGACCCAGACTTCTAGATTTTCTTCATTTATTGTTATATAATCGATTAAAACAGCTAACATTACTTTAACTGGCGGGTCCTATTGTTAGTTTACCTGGAACTTGAGAAATAGCATGAACAACACTTGCCTGTACGTTTGTTGGATCAATGACTTCTAGATTAATATCATTTAAAAGCTTTTGACAAACGCTCTTCCTTAAGCAATCCTTCAAACAATTCGTCTGGTCCTTCATATATCTTAGCCATGTTGAGTTTTCTTTTCTAACTCAAACTATTTATTTAAATAAAAAAAAAAAAAAAAAAACTTAATCAAAATCAATATCAACGGTCTTTTTGTGCTTGGACTCATAAACTAAAGTATAAACGGCCCTTTGATGTTGTTAAGTGAGCTGTTTAGAACAGAGTTTAATGTCTCGTTTACTTTTTTTAAACATTCCTTTTTTATCTGTTCGGTGTCTGGCTGTTGAGAAAAACTTGCCCTTGCCTTTTTTTGAAGATCAAACTTTTGTCTTTTATAGTCATCAAAATCGGCCTGTAAACGACTAAATTCTTCATCCGTGATGTTTGAGTCAACTAGTGCTTTATTTATTGTCAGTTTGAACGAGCTAAGTTTAGCTGTTGTTAGTTGAACCATAGCTGTGTGGCTTTTGGAGTTTAGTTTTTAATTTTTTGCTAGGAGCACTTACAGCTAATGAACACATGCCAAGAGCTAAAGACAAACCACCTAGAGGTAAAGGTGCGGGTGCACCTATGCCTGTTGCTAAAAGACCGACACTTGTTCCTGCTGATAGTGCACTTACAGTTGATGCTCCAGTATTAACATATGTAACAGCATTAAAGGCAGCAGACTACCTTCGTTTGGTTTTGCTATATTTTGAAAGGTCTGCTCTAGTTTTTGTTGCATTTGTGTAATGTTTGTTAATCTGAAAGTTTTTATGTCAGGGGTTTCTACTATCTCTTCTTTAGGCGGCTCTGGCGCTGTAGGTACTTATGGATAATGCGTAACAGACATGCTTTTTTTAAAATAAAAAAAATAATTTAGTATAGTATATCTTTTAATCTGTTATCTTGAATATTCAGCTGCGCATCATATATTAAAAACAAATGTACATTAAGGGGTTTATCGCCATCTTTTTCTTTATCAATTTGAATGTTTATTACGTCTTTAACCGTTCTCCCACTTCCATGCAACTGATTATCCCCTGTCGACCTTAGGTCAATCCATAAGCCGTATTCGTTGTTAAATAATCATCGAGTCTAACATTGTGAAGGTGTAGACTTAGACACAAGGTCTACTGTTGGACTTCTACACCTCCCACCTCCAAACAATTTTCTTATTTCGTCAAAATGCTGATAAGGTCTAAGCCCGCTAGCGTAGATTTGGTTAGGACTACCCTCAATCGAACATTGTACTTTCGTTATTTTAGGATTAATAAACTTTTCACTTCCTCTTTTGAATGGTTCTTCATCTTCACACAGCAATAAAAATACCTTTAAGCGATCTTGCTGCGACACTAAAACTAAAATTCCATATAGCGTCGGCCTTGCTTCTGGGATATGTTGTATGATGAATCACTCTTTAGTAATATATTGCTAATTTTGACTGATATTGTTGCTCAATCAGCCTTGCTAAAATTAGGGTTGCTAACAACGTCAAACTCTAACGAGATGTCAGAAATGCTGTACTTTGCTTCGGTGTCTGATGATCTAATAACACGTTTGTATTCGTTAAAAGTTAGTTCATATGACAATCTGTCTTTTAATGCTCCTTGAAAGTATGGCGCATGCGCTTTTAACAACTCAAAATCTAAGGGTATGGAAAAGCGATTACCAATACGCATAACTTACAGCTGCATACTTTTTGTTGTCTTTATCAACTGCAGCGCCTATTCTATGTTTTAGTCCATCATCATTTTCGATTCTTGAAACGCAACGTCAGCCCTTTCATTCGCGGTTAGCCATAGATCAGAATAGATTAAAAATATGTCTGCATTGTGTAAAGAAAATATTTCTTGCCCCTCAAGTTTTATAGAAATTTTCTTAACGATTGCCCATCCAAGTTCTGGACAACGTCCTGTTTAGGTCTGTTTCTGAATTGAGTTCTATTTTGAAAGTAAGTTGCGCCAGAGCCTGGCCAATCACTTCATCTGCTCCTAGGTCTGGAAATTTGAGAGTAAGAATTTGATCTGCATCAATAGTAGATGATTATTTGGAACAGTAATATTCCGTTTATTTCCCTTCACCCAAGGGGCTCTTTCAGTCTTCTATGCGGGTCAAGAATTGAACCATATGCTTGTGACATTTTTATAAAACAAAATAAAAAGTTAATTATTAAAAACATGGCAGGAATTGAAGGCGAAGAAGATTATGATGTTCCTGATCTTGGAGACGACATGAGTGAAATGACTCCTTTGATACAGCATCGCCCACAGCCTCAATGTGGCATGAATTAACAGAACCTAAGGTCATATCATTTTACAGAAGTTTAGGCCTAGAACCTCCCGAATTTATAGCCCCTGATGATTTTGAAGTAAAAGGTGGTCATTTGTATGTGAACAACGATCAAGGACAACGTGTTCCGCTTACAGATAAACGAGACCATTAAAGTTTGTAGGCATGAATACAATTAGACAAAGACTTAGAGTGGGCGATCGAAATCGCCTTGGCCTTGTTAGACCGAAATTAAGGAGGAGGCAGTTTCTAAACTTCAAAACACACACTGCAGGAACTCCCAACAGATAACCAATACAAAACATGGAACTTCAAGTTTTAAATCAATCAGCAGATGAAATAATAAATGCAATAGAAGCAGAAACCAGTTCTTCAGAAGAAACAACATTAAAAACTAATACACGACCCCCCGATACCCACGCGAGAATTAGAGGCCCTTGATCGTGCTTTGAGAACCATCAGAGGCGAATTATTAAACAATTTAGCAAAAACTGAGTGAACTAGAAGAGAATATAAAAAAAGAAAAAGAAAAACTCGTTGAGGCTGATGACGCCAACTTAGGGCATGATATTAAAGAAAGAATAACCCAAAGACTAAAAGAACTTGAAGAACTGAGATTACTAAGAATAGAAGCGGCGTCTACTAACCGAGAACAATTACGAACTCAAGTGAGCAGAATAAGAGAAACTATCCAAAGAATTTTATATGAAGACACAACGCTAGCAGAACGAATAAGAACACTGTTTAGAGAGCAAGGAGTCACATTAGCAAGCGTTATAACGGCCTTAGGATTTGCAATAAGTACACTGGTGATGGCTATTACAGGTGGCGGTGTCAAAGCCCAGTGCCTCCACCGCCATCCCTCCATCGCCGTCTGATAAATCATGGGTAAAAAAACAGCTTGATCATCTTGCGGGTTTATTAAAAAAAATTAGCCAGTAAAGCCATGGACGCTTTACCAGGTATATTAGGGGGTGTTGTTAGCTGGCTTTTGTCTACTGCAGGCAAAGTAGTTGGCTTTATGGCCGAGCACTTATGGGCATTAGTTCTCTTAATAGTTGGGTTAATTTTTAGTAAGATAAAGACCAAGTAATCCTAGACCAGTTAATCCAAGAACAAGTGCTGTCTTTTCATATTCATGGTCATTATTTTTTTTTGACTTCGTGGACTTCGTGTACTTCGTGGTCTTCAACGGTCTTTAGGCTTTGGGCCTTGGGAATTGGATGACTTATTCTTGGGGGGTCAACTTGTTTGTTTACTGCTTGCAATATTACTGGCTCAGAATTTATTTCGTTTTTTCCGACTTTCTGTTCATTGCCTGCCACAAGGATTTCATTATTGTAGTTTATTATTGTACCTATCTGGAGCCTGAGGTCAGAAGGCAGCATGTATAAACCAGTGCCAACAGCAAAGTCTACTTTTGATCTTGCGAATTGTAAAACATTTTGGTACCTTTTAATACTTGAAGGCAAATCAACTGTAGAATTAATGGCGTCCTCTAAATTTGCCAAGTACTGTTTTTGTGCATCAAAGCCAGTAGAAGGATCAGTTATGCTCGATCTTGCCTGTGCTTGTGAACCTAGCAAACACCAAACGTAAGTACGAATAGAGTCGTTTATTCGTTCTATTCCCGCTCTAGTTAGGCCCTTAGAAGTGTCTAAGATAAATGTTGTCCATGCTGTTTTATGTTCTTGCTCTATGGACCCGAGGTGAACAGCTGTGCCTGAAGAGAAAGATGTGTAAGGAGGATTCCAGTTATAGTTATACTTTCTGTGCACGCCCCAAAAATAAGGGGTGCCTAGACCATGATTAAGATCCAACTTTTGTCTAAAGTCTGTCTTAGCCTTAATATTGAATTCGTTACAGATCCTTTCAAAAGCCTTCATATCTATTCTGTTGCTGAATGGATTAAACGGTTTGTCATTAGGTAATGATGCTTGCAGTTCAGTCAAAATACGTCTGAAGGTGTAATAGAAATGAAATCTGTACACTGACCTCACCAAAGGATCAGGATGAAGAGAATGTAAATATGTTCGTTCACGACCACCCATGTGATTCTGCCCGAAAACCCCCATTTTCACATACAAATCACGTCCATCTCATATCAGTTTTGGCCAAAATTAACACCTGTTTTACAAAAAATTAACACACAAAAACCTCTAAATATTGACGTATTTAGCACATTGAAACGGGGGTTTCCGTGCAGAATAACATGGGTGATCGCGAACGAGCATATTTACATTCTCTTACAGTGACATAAAAATTAAGGGTTTAATCAACTAGGCTAAGTAGTCACAAAGATCACTTGACTTAGTTTACTGCACTGCTTTATAGGCAAAAAGAACTGTGTTCACTTAACTGCTACTGCTTTTAGGTTCTATAGGAACGTTTGACCTAGTTTACTGAACTGCTTTGACCTTAGCGCTCCTATAGGAACGTTTGACCTAGTTTACTGAACTGCTTTGACCTTAGCGTCCTATAGA
>JAFLJL010019090.1:22943-30443 GCA_018398815.1 Conus ventricosus
AGATACCGATATTTCGAAACCTGATTGTTTCTCCTCAGCGACAGCGGGAAGGGGTAATTTGACTCCTCTGCCTTTTCGGTTTTAAGAAGAATGCTATCCCAGAAAAAGGCTGGTGTGCAATACCGTAGTATGTTTGTTGAGTTTTCAAAACACAGAAACAAAAAAAAATGTGCCACCTAAGAAGCAAAAGAAAATCATGAAAGAGCTAAACAAGCTACATTTTCTTGTGAAAAGTAGAAAATATAAAAAGATAACCTCTTAAGACACAAGTGCTTAGGGCTAGTTCTTGGAATGAATCCGCAAGGGACTAAATTACAATAAACTAATAAATTCCAGCTTGCTGAAGCCTCATTTTGAGAAGCATTTATTTCATTTTTCCCCATTCACCCCCTCAAGCACATACTGTTAGTTAGGCAGAATTATCTACCACTGCAGATATAAATGCTTATCTCCCGCTATTTCTTCAATCTAAGACATTAGAGCAAGCTTTGTTTATAATTGGACACACACACACACACACACACACACACACACACACACACACACACACACACACACATACACACACACACACACACACATACATACATATATATATATAATATATATATATAATATATATATATATATATATATATATATATATATATAATATATATATATATATGTATATAAAATCAGAGTTAAAAAGCCACTCAAACGTAAAAAAGTGCTCAACCATGTAGGGAGCGACATACCAGTTTTAAAATAGGATTTTAAAATGAAGAGATTAAAACCTACAAGCTTGTTTCAAGCTAAAAACGCTCTCCTCAGGATATATATATATTTAGGTGATAGGATAGAAGCAACAGCAATAAAAGAAGCTTTTATAACCCTTAAAGACCACAAACCTAACTTCCACAACAACCCTACATGTAGACTAATAAACCCATCAAAATCCGAATTAGGCAAAATTAGCAAAAAAATCCTGGAAAAAGCAAACAGAGGACATAAAAACAAACACCGAATACAATCTCTGGAAAAATAGTTATGAAGTTATCCAATGGTTTAAAGAATTGAACAAACAGAAAAATACAGTGTTCATTACTTTTGACATAGTGGATTTCTATCCCTCTATCGATGAGGAATTACTTGCTAAAGCTCTAAGATTTGCCAACAAATATACAAATATAACAGATTCTGAGATGGAAATCATTTTCCACACTAAAAAACCCTTCTCCATAGCAACAATGAAACTTGGATAAAAAAAAAACCAGCAGAAACTCCACATTCGATTCACGATGGGATCTTATGATGGAGCAGAAACTTGTGAATTAGTTGGACTTTTCATGTTGTCTCATATACAGAAAATACTTGGTAAACAGGTTGCTTATACAGAGATGATGGCCTTGCCATGTTAAACAATAAACCAAAAATCATTGAAAACAAGGAAAAAGAATTTTGTAAACTTTTTCAAAGCCCACAACCTAAAAATCACAGTAGAAGCCAACAAAAAAATAGTAAATTATTTAGACATAACATTAGACCTTAAGGACCATACATACAAACCATACAAAAAACCTAATGACATACCTGTCTATGTAGACATCAAAAGTAACCATCCACCCTCCATTTTGAAAACCATACCTAATGGTATAAACAAAAGATTATCTAAACTATCATGCAATGAGAAAGAATTTAACAGTGCAGCAGCCGAATACCAGAGGCGCTGAAAAAAAGTGGCTACAACTACAAATTACAATATAACCCAGATAATAATATGAACAGCAATAAAAAAAAACAGGAAAAGAAAAATTATATGGTATAACCCTCCATATGATGGAGGAACAAAAACTAACATAGGAAAAGAATTCCTCAGAATCCTTAAAACATCATTCCCAAAAGAACATGTACTATCTAAAATATTCAATAAAAACACTGTCAAGCTATCGTACTCATGTATGCCCAACCTTAAAAATAAATTGATTCTTCCAATAAAACCAAAAATAATACAACCAAAGAGGGTGACGAAAGGAAATCTTGTAATTGCACAAAAAAAGACCAGTGCCCTCTGAATAACAAATGCCTCTACAACAACATTGTGTACCAAGCTACGGTAACAACAGACAGTGATAAAGAAACATACATAGGGATTACGGCAAACCACTTTAAAACCAGATATGCAAACCATAAACAGTCCTTCAAAAATGAAAAATATAAAAACCAAACAGAATTAAGTAAACATATTTGGAAGCTTAAAAATAAGAAAATAGATTACAACATATCATGGAAAATTATAAAAAGAGCAACACCATACAATAACATTTCTAAAAAATGCAACTTATGTACTACAGAAAAGTGGCTGATATTATGTAAACCCATCTAGCATCCCTGAACTCTAAAGTAGAAATGGTAAACAATTGCAGGCATAAATGGAAATCTTTGTCAATGCACCATTCCTTGGCACGTCCCCCTGAACGCGCCCCAAAAATGAAAAATCTACAGGCCACGTACCACACGTGCAGAGCTCACGCACCCACGCAACACACTATATAATATCGGTGGCGTGCCCTGATTGTACATTCTGAGGAGAGCATTCGGCTCGAAACAATTTTGTCAGTTTTATCTTTTTCATTTTAAAACCTTGTTTAAACTGGTATGTCGCTCCCTGCTTGGTTGAGCACTTTTAGCGTTCTGAGTAGCGTTTTAACTCTATTTTATATATAATATATATATATATATATATATATAAATATATATATATATGTTGTGTGTGTGTGTGTGTGTGTGTGTGTGTGTGTGTGTGTGTGTGTGTGTGTGTGTGTGTGAAGGACACCCCCCCAGCACACACACACACACACACACACACACACACACACACACACCCCACACACACACACACACACACACACACACCGCCGAGCACACCGCCGTGACATCACCGTGTGTGTGTGTGTGTGTTGTGTGTGTGTGTTGTGTGTGTGTGTGTGTGTGTGTGTGTGTGTGTGAAGGACACCCCCCCCCAGCATATGTGTGTGTGTGTGTGTGTGTGTGTGTGTGTGTGTGTGTGTGTGTGTGTGTGTTGTGTGTGTGTGAAGGACACCCCCCCAGCACACACACACACACACACACACACACACACACACACACACACACACACACACACACACACACACACACACACACACACACCGCCGAGCTGACCGCCGTGACATCACCGAACATTACCACGGTACGACCGCCGAGACGAACGCCGAGATGACCGCCAACCCTACTACCGACACAACCGACGAGAAACCTACCACAATGATCGCCGAGACGACCGCCGGGACCACCACGGCAATGACAGACGAGACAACATCGCCCTCGGCAGTATCACAGTCGGCCTTTCCCTCCCCATAATTCAAACCGTGCCCACAGCGGCTTCTATTAGCTCTTAGTCCGCGAGTGTGTATAAACTATTTTCCCATAGATGTATTGCACATTATTTCGTACGCAAAATATCACAACTAACTTTTCCGTTACGTGTGCTATCATGGAATATTAGAGGTTACAAGGGACCGATGACGGCTTAAAGATTAACAAACTCCTTGATAAAAGTTTCGTAGCAATCCTGTCTAAATATGACATTGTGTTTTTACAAGAAACCCATCTTGATATAGAAAAAGCAAATGAATTATCTTTACCTGGTTTTTGCAGCAGGGTTCATTATTATCGACCAAAAAGGGGAAAGCCCCAAGGGCTTCGGGGGATCTCTGTCTACATAAAAGAGCAGTACAGAAAGTATATAAAATTCCTACCAAAAATAACAGCGATGTTGCATGGTTACATATAAAACAGCATGTACAGTGAAAACCGCAGAAAAGAGAGATGTATATTTAGGTTGTGTAATATATCCACCGAAACATTCTTCCTTTGGCAAGGACTACACTAGACGCTAATGGACTCATTAGAAAGTGACATTGAAGAACTAACAACAAAAGGCAATATCCTCCTGTGTGGTGACTTTAATGCAAGACAGGCAATCAAGCCGACTTCATTAGCCTGGACAATGAAAAGAATTATTATGATTTACCTGCTGACTACCATTTTGATAACGTCATAAAAGACAGTCGATGGACCTCCTAACTAATAAGAACGGACGTCGTGTATGTAACATGGTATTGAAAATCACATGTGTGTTTTGAATGGAAGAGTGCTTGGAGATCTTGCAGATTGTATACTTGTCATAATCCACAGGGAAGCAGCGTAGTAGATTATTTCCTTTGCTCACAATATTTGCTTAGACATGTGTTAAACAGAAAGTGACTGACTTGACAACGACATTCTGACCACTGCCCACTAGAGTTATTGATCCAACTGCCCATAGAAAATGAATATACATACACAAAAGACAAGCCTCTCTCACAACCCACGACGAACAGCAGTTACGTAAAGACCTACTTCATAGGAATTTACAAAAAACACAGAAGACTATCTAGTATATTCAGTGGATGAAAAGTCTGCCGAAAAAGTAGTAGCAACCTCCAAAATGCCCACCATACGCACCATGATCCAAAAAACCAAGACCGACATTGTGACACAACTTGCAACAAATGAACATGACATCAACATAAATACGACTATTGAACAATAACGAATATATTTTCAACCACGGCAAAGATGGCGCTTAGACAAAGACGGATAGGAAAAAAAACTAGACAGAGAAAGAAGAAGTGGTTTGAACAGAGACTGTCATTCCCAAAGAAGAGAGATAAGATCACTCCTGAACGCGGTCAACAGAAACCCCCAAAATAAACAACTAAGGCAAAAATACTTTTCACAATGTAAAATATATAAACGACTTTTAAAGAAAACCAAGAAATATATCGGAACAAACTCCTTAATTCCCTAAACGAAGCCCTAGAAACTGATCCCAATTCAATATGGAAAACCGTTCGGGAACTGCAAACATACGATCATGAAATTTATGGTCAAGAAAATGTCTCAGCGCGAACAAATGGTTTGAACATCTAAAAACCAATAGTGAGAAACAGAAGATCGCAGATAAACGAAAACAAACAGTTGATGACATGTTAGTAGCATTTAAGAGGTCAAATAATCGTCCTTCTGGAATTCAGAGTTAGATTATGAAATATTAGAAACGGAGGTAAGGAACGCGGTCAGAAAGCTGAAAAATAAAAAATCCCCAGGCAAAGATGGAATCAGAAACGAAATGCTAAAGCAAATGTTACCTGAAATCGCCCTCTTCTGAAGACGCGTTTAACTTAATCTTAAAATCAGAAAATACCCGGACCTCTGGAAAACAGAATCACAGTCCCAGTCTATAAGTCAGGCGGCCAGTCCAACCCCAACAATTACAGAGGCATAACTTTGAATAGTTCGCTGGGAAAAGTGTTTTGCAACATAATAAATGAAAGGATAATGCATTATCTTGAGGCAAACCACCTTTTGGCAAAGGAGCAAGCAGGGTTCAGAAAGGGATCACGGACCACATGATCAAATATTCATATTGTCAAAACTAGTTGATAAGGTACTAAAAGACAGAACTAAAGGCTTTAACTGCTGTTTTGTTGACTTCAGCAAAGCATTTGATCATATATGGCACGAAAGCCCTACTGATGAAAATGATGCAAGCGGAATAACAGGTAAATGCTACCAAATCATACAGACATGTACAACGGGCTACGGTTTGTACAAGAAGCCAATCTGGTTTCACTAAGGAAATATTAATACAAAAGGTCCTCCAAGGTAATACCCTTAGCCCAACCTTATTTAACATATTCATAAATGACATTGTCGGATATCTCAGAGACCATGATTCCCCAAGAATTTCCGATCTAAAACAAGTCGAAATTCCGTGTCTTTTGTATGCAGATGATTTAGCTATCCTCTCGACTTCAAAACAGGGACTTCAGCGTAAATTAAACCAGTTACACAACTACAGTTTAGACTGGGAATGAAAATCAACACAGAGAAAACAAAGTCGTTGTATTCACCAAATCAGATCCAAAGGTACCACTATTCTTCAATTGCGGTGAAAACATAATTGAAACAGTAGATCAATATAAATACCTTGGAGTCATTTTTCCATAAAAACGGACATTTTACAGAAGCCCAAGAACACTTAGCAGACAGGGAATAAAGCCGCACATACCTTGAAGAGAACGTTTTATGGTCAAAATAAGATAAATATGAGAACAGTTACAACCCTATTTGACTCGTTAGTCTCTCCCATCTTCACATATGGGTCGGAGGTGTGGTTCCCATCCTCTTACCAATACAAAGATGAAATATGTCAAGAAAAGAAAATGCAGCATTTTTCAAACCTGTCTTGCAAACAAATTCCCACATGAAACTGCACACATTAAATTCTGCAGCAATTATTAAGAGTTCATAGAAAAGCAATGCTTAACCGGTTTTGGGCGAACTGGGAGATTCCCGATTACTTTTAAAGTGTAACCCAGACTAATCGGATTCTGGATACACATATTGAGTCAGAGCAAGACTCTACCAACAACAGATTTATCAGTCAATGATCTCTCAAGGCACCGAAGAAAGCAAATGACGAAGTTAATACGACAAACCTTGTCAACGATAGGATTGCAGCATGTCTGGGAAAATCAGGGTACATTTAGTGTGACTCGCCTGAAGTTTCTGACAATGCGAAGCTGGAAACGTTTTATATTGAGTTTTGGAAGAAACAAAAGAATGAAAGCACATCCAAGCTCAAATTTTATGCCACAGTTACTACCGAATACAAACAGGCGGCTTATTTGGAGCAACACACTGACACAGATTGCAGACGAGCACTAACTAGATTACGAATAAGTGCCCATGACCTCCAAATTGAGAGGGCCGTTATACCAACACTGACAGAGAAAACAGATTATGCACGACATGCCACTCATTGAGGACGAACTAACATTTTCTCGATGACTGCAAATTATTTGACCAACAACGTTATGACCTGATGACGAGGATAATAAAAACTGATTTTCCACCACAGACTAACATGACAAAACCCTCGGAGCTTATGTTATTGGACTGCTTCCAACCTGTACTTGCCCAGTATATCCTGTTTGTTTTTCTCTTCGGAGACAGAAAATTTAATCACACTCTGATACACACTGTGCTTTTCTTTCTGCTACTAATGATGTTATGTTGCAAGATGTGACAACGCTAGGATTAGTTTAGTTTAGATTTAATGTCTGACATTGATCATCTGTGCCCCACAAAACCTCTGGTTTTCATATGGCAATAAAAATTGTCTTGTTCTTGTTCTTGTTCTTGTTCTTGTTCACACACACACACACACACACACACACACCACACACACACACACACACACACACACACACACAACACACACACCATCCGAACCATTATTTACTACAAATATCTTTACTTGATTGTATTCATTTACTGTTCAAACAATCATAATTCTGTGATATAATTTCTTGGCATTATTTTATTTATTTCTTTTTCTTTTTTTCTTTTTTTTTGCTCTTAGGGAATGCT
>JAFLJL010019090.1:33725-62307 GCA_018398815.1 Conus ventricosus
AAATTTTTCCCCGGGCCTTCTTGGCATGCGGGAAACCCCCGCCCCCCCCCCCCCTGATGTCCTTTCCTCAAAGGACTAAAAAAAGAACGCCCTTTTAGGGGGAAGTGTTCTTCGAAAACCCTTTTCCCCAACTGTTCATGTACTCAAAAGGGAAAAAACCCCCTTTCTAACGGAGTTGGGCCCAAATGTTCTTCCGTTATTGGGCGGGCTTTAAGGACATACCCAGTCCCTCTAATGCCCCCAAAAAAATGGGCTGTTTGAGTCAAAAAACCCCCCCTGTTTTTCCCTTTTAAAGCCATTTTACTTTTTGATGCTGTGAAATGCATGCCCCCTAAAAGCATTTTTACTGCTTTCATTTTTAAGTGAGGTCGTAACCTGAAAGTTAAAAAGAAGAGGGGCAGCTTCCATGTCTTTGGATAAAAACTTTAGTGAAATTTGGATTTGTTAGGGCCCCGGCTCCTTTGAACTTTCCGCTAATTGATAATGGTCTCTTACTTTTTGGTTCTTGCTTTTGATGAGAGACCTAAACGAAAAAATCCAAAAATGTGTGGCTGGTCATCCTGTTGTTGGTCTTAAAAGGTGTTTTATGTTTTCAGATAAGTTTAAATTATTAGAACAGTCTTTGGGCGCACTTGCTGCATGCGTTCAAAATTAGTACTGTGCTGCATGGGGCCCCTCTATACCTTTTTGGTTTTAAAGGGAACGCATCCGACCGACAACGATGAAAGCAAATGAAAAAATTTCTGATGTTATTTTAAAGGGAACTGTTTTTCGTAGTTTTTTGGGGTGCGGGCCCCTTCAAAAAGGAACAAAAACCCCCGCCCCTCGGGTCGGGCGTAAAAAAGTTGGAGAAGGGTTGCGTTTTTTCAGTTCTTAAAAACTTTTAAGACCCGGGGGGTGGGGGCCGGGGTAATTATTTCTGTTTTACAGTTTAAAAGAAATTTTTTCAATTTTTCTTATTTTCCCGCCGCAGCTTGCAGAGGGGCCATTCTTTTTAAAAACATTTTTACGGGGGGGGGGGGAAAATTTTTTCTTGTTTGCCATGATCTTTTGAAGTATGCTGCATTAGTTACTTTTGGGTTCGTATAAATTTTGTAATGCGGTAGCCTTTTGGGCAAAGGGCATTAGGGGGAAAGGTAAACATGATTTTTGTCGGGTTTTCGCCTTTTGGTTGGGCTGTTCTTGGGACACTTTTAATTGGCCCCAAATTTGTTTCCTCACCCCATGTGTATACTTAACAGTTTTTGGTTTGTTTTGTTTTCAAACGGATAAATTTTGGGTTTCACATAACAGGAAAGGATACCCATTAAAGTTAAGATCTTTGGGTATTCCCGATGTTAGCACTTTTTTCTGCGTGTTCGGGGGACATGATGCACCCTTGCAAAAAACGCCCCCACATGAAAACATTTTGCCCGGGAATTCTTTATTTTAAAAAAACTGTTTTTTTAAAAAAAAAATCCCGGGGTTTAGCGGAATGAAAAACCCTTGCCAAACAATCGGTGCATACTTAGCCTGTTTTAATTAATCTCAAAGACTGCGCCCCTTGCCCCCCAGAGTCCCCTTTTAGCTTCTTAGGGGCAGCGTCAAACTGTGTAAGCATTTCCCGTCTCCCCAACCGGGTTTTTATTTTTTTATGAGAAAGTTGTCTGTGTTTGTTGAGCCCCAGTTTTTAGATTTTTTTTCCCTTTTTTGGTTACTAGTCGATTAAAACAGCAAAACTTTTTTTTTAAATGGGGGGGGTTTTTGGGTTATTTTTCCCTGGAATTTGAGAAATTCCCTGTACAACGCTTGCCTGTATTTGTTGGGTCAATAACTTCAAAAATAAATTCTTTTAGTGCTCTTGAAAAAACGCTTTCCTCGAGCTTTCCCTTAAACCCAATTCGTCTTGTCCTTCATATTCTTACCCATGCTGTTTTTCCCTTTTTAAACCCCCCAAAATTTTTTTTTAAAATTTTAAAAAAAAAAATTTAATCAAAATAAATATCGACGGTTTTTTTTTTTGCGTTTGGGGCTCAAAAAACTAAAGTTAAACTTTTTTTGGGTTTGTTAATGTGAGTTTTTAGAAAAAAGGTTTAATGTCTTTTTTATTTTTTTTAAGCTTTCCTTTTTTATCTGCTGGGGGTTTCTGGCTGGAGGAAAAACTGTCCTCCCCTTTTTTTTGAAGACAAACTTTTTTTTTTGTAGTCATAAAAATGGGCCTGTAAACGAAAAATTTTCCCACCCCTGAGGTTTGGGTCAGTTTAGTGCTTTATTTTTTAATCAGCTTGGGAAAAACTAAGTTTAGCTGTTTTTTGTTGAACATACTGTGTGCTTTTGGAGTTTGTTTTTATTTTTTTCCCGGGGCCCGCCTTCCGCTAATGGAACAGGCGAGAGTAAAGCCCAACCCTTTCCTAGGGGGAAAAGCTGCGGGGGGGCCCCTTATGCCTGTGGCAAAGGGGCCAAAACTGTTTGTGATAGAGCATTTAGTTGTTGTCCGGTTTTAAAAATATGTAACAGCAAAAAAGGGCGGGCAGAATCCCTTCGTTTGGTTTTGCTTTTTTTTGGGAAAGGTCCTGCTCTATTTTTTTGTTCCCTTTTGGGTGTAATGTTTTTTAATTGAAGGTTTTTCTTCGGGGTTTTATAAAAAGCAGAATTGCTGCTTTTCTTCTCTTGGCATTTTCCGGTGCTGTAGACATTTGGAAAAAACCTTTAAACGGGACATGTTTTTAAAAAATAAAAAATTTTAATTTAGTATAATAAAAAAACTAATCTTTTATTTTCAATTTTTTCAGCTGCCCCTAAATAAAATAAAAACAAGGGCCATTAAGCGGTTTTAATCGGCTTTTCTTTTTTAAATAAATTTTGAAGGTTTTTTACGTCTCTATTTTTTCCCCCGTTTCCCAATAAATCTTTATCCTTTGTTGACCTTAGGTCAATCCATTAAAGGGTTTTTTTGTTGTTAAATAATCATCAACCCTAACATTTGAAGATGTAAATCTTGGACATTTAGGGTTGCTGTGGATTTCTACCCCCCCCACCCCCAAACAATTTTCTTATTTCGCCCAAAATGATGAAAAGGTCAAAGCCCGCTAGCTTTAGTTTTGGGTTTTTGGGGACTACCGTCAATTGCACTTTGAACTTTCGTTTTTTTAGGTTTAAAAAAACCTTTTATTGCTTTTTTGAACGGTTCTTCATCTTCACAAAAGCAAAAAAATCCCCTTTTAAGGGGAATTTTGTAAGACGTTTAAAAACAAAAATTTTCCCATTTAGTGTCTCCCCCGGCTTTGGGAATGTTGTATAAATGAATCCTTTTTCGTAATATTTTTGCTAATCTTGCTTATATTGGCCCTTAAATCAGCTTTGCAAAAAATCAGGGTTGCAAAAAAAATTTAAAAACTCAAACGAGATGTCGAAATGCTGTATTTTTGTTGGTGTCGGGATGATTTGAAAACCACGTTTGTATTCTTTAAAAATTTGTTCATATGACAATCTGTTTTTAATGCCCCTTGAAATTTAGGGTGCTTGGCTTTTAAAAAAATAAAAAATAAAAAGGAAGGGAAAAAAAAGCGATTTCCATACGAAAATTTTTCAGCTAATACTTTTTGCCGTCTTTTTTATCTGAAAGCCCCTTTTTTTTTATTTTTTTTTTGGGCGTTCTTCATTTTCAATTCCTTGAAACGAAAAGGGTGGGCCTTTTTCATTCCCGGGTTACCCCATAGATCAGAAAGGTTAAAAATAGGGTTGATTGTGAAAAAGAAATTTTCTTGCCCTAAAGTTTTTGGGAAATTTTCTTAACGATTGCCGCCCCGCTTTTGTACAAGGGTCCTGTTGGGGTTTTTGTTAAAGTGAGTTCTATTTTAAACGTAAGACGCCCCAGACCCCGGCAAATTTCACTTCATCCGTCTGGGTTTCTGGAAATTTGCCCGTAAGATTTGATCCGCATCAAGTAGATGGATTTTTTTTGGAACAGTAATTTTTCCGTTTTTTTTCCCCCCCGCCCCCGGGGTTCCCTTTCCCGTCTTTATAGGGGTTAAGAATGGGGCCCCCTGTGCTATTTGCCTTTTTTTTTATAAACAAAAAAAAAAATTTTAATTTTTTAAAAACCCATGGCGGGAAATTTGAAGTTGAAAAAGATTATGGGGTTTTTGATTGGGACGCTTGAGTGAAATGTCCCTTTGACACGGCATCCCTCGCGTTTTCCCATCCCGGCGGAATTTAAAGAAAGTAGGGTTTCGGGCATTTTACAAAAGTTTAGGTCAAGAACCTCCCGAATTTATAGACCCAAATGTTTTTAAAATTTAGAAGATGGTAAATTTGTTTGAAAAGGGGGCGATAAAGGGGAGAATCGGTTCGGCTTACAACAAAAACCAGCCCCATTAAAATGTTTTTAGCCAAGAGTAAATTTAAAAAAGGACTCAGTGTAAAAGATAAAAAATCGCCTTGGGTCTTGTTAGCCCAAAATTGTTAAGGAGGGCAGTTGTAAATTTCCAAAAAACCAATGCAGGAACTCCAACAGCTCCCCCCCAAATAAAAAACAGGGAAAATTTTAAAGAATTAAATCAATCGGCAGTGAAAAAAATTTAAATGCAATAGAAGCAGAAACCATTTTTTCAGAAGAAACAGCTTTAAAGATATCCCAGGACCCCCGTACCCATGGGGAAAAATGGGGCCCTTGTCAGCTTTGAAAAGGATCAGGGGGCGAATTAAAACAATTAGCAAAAACTAGGTGAACTAGGGGATAAAAAAAGGGGAAAAAAAAAAACTCGTTGGGTGAGGGACGCCAACTTGGGGCCCGGTTTAAAAAGAATAAAAAAAACCCAAAGACAAAAAAGACCCCTTGAACAAGAAAGATCAGAAAGGGCCTAAAAGTGCTAACTACTAACCGACCCCATTCCGAACCCCCAAGTAAATTTGAAAAAAGAGAAAACTATCCCGAAAATTTTTATGAAGACACAACGCTAGCAGACGAATAAGAACATTGTTTAGGGAGCAGGGAGTCCAATTGGGAAGGGGATAACAGTTTTGGATTTGCAATAAGTACACTGGTGATGGCTATTTCAGGCGGTGGTGGAGAGCAAAGTTTAGTGCCTCCGCCCCCCCATCCCTACTGAAAATCATGGGTAAAAAAAAGTTGAACATCTTCCCGGAGTTTTTTAAAAAAAATTTGCCCGTAAAGCTATAGACTCTTTACCGGGTATATTAGGGGTATTGTTAGTGGCTTTTGTCTACTGCAAGCAAAGTAGTTGGGGGTTTTTTGGCCGAGCACTTATGGGCATTAGTTCTTGGAATTTGTTGGGGTTCCCATTTTGTAAGGTAAAGACCAAGTAATCCTATGCCCGTTAAACCAAGAAAAGCGCTGTCTTTTATATTCATGGTCATCGCGAAAGAGTCCCCGAGCTTTGCTGAGTCTTTAATGGGCCCTTTTGGGCCCTTTTGGGTTCGGGGAATTTGGGTTGGGCTTAAAACTTGGGTTTCTTTTATTGTTTGTAAAATTTTTGGCTAAAAATTTATTTTCGTTTTTCCCCAACCCTTTTGTTCATTGCCCGGCCCATAAAAATTTCATTTTTATATTTTTTAAAAAAATTCCCACCCGGGTTTGGGTCAGAAGGCAGCAGTATTTTAAAAGTGCCAAAAAGCAAAGTCTTCCTTTTGTTTTTGCGTATTGTAAAACTTTTTTGGGATCTTTCAATATTGAAGGTAAATAATGTGAAATTTAAAGGGTCCCCAAATTTGCTAAGTATTGTTTTGTCGTCAAACCAGTAGAAAGGGTCAGTTATGCTGATCCGCCCGGGCTTTCGAAAATAGCAAAAACCCCCAAAAGTAAGTACGAATTTGAGTCGTTTATTGTTTTTATTTCCCCCCCTAGTTAAAGGGCCCCTTTGAAGGGGTTTAAGATAAATGTTGTCCTGCTGTTTTATGCTCTTGCTGTAGGGACCCCGGGGTCAAAAGTTGTGCAAAAAAGAAAGTTTTTAAAGGAGGATGCCATTTATGTTATTTCTTTCTGTGCGGGGCCCCCAAAATAAAGGTGCCTAGGCCCAAAGATTAGGGTCCAACTTTTGGGCTAAAGCCGTCCCGATGGTTAATTTTTTAAATTCGGTTTTGACCTTTTTAAAAAACCTTTATGTCTAAATTTTGTTGCTGAGGGTTTTTGGGTTAAACGGTTTGTCATTTGGCAATGGCGTTGCAATTCAGTCAAAATAGTTTTGAAAGGGGTAAAAGGGAAAAGAAATTTTGAAAACTGACCTCACCAAAGGATGTGGTGATTTAAATGATCAGCAAAAGCCACTCCACACCCAGTTGATTGGGGCAAAAAAAACCCGCCAAAGTTTTTTAAATGGTTCTTTTAAAAAAAACTGCATCGGAGATAAACCCCGCTTTTTTGACGTGGTCGTTTTCAATAGGGGGGGTTTAAAATTCTGCTTTAAAGGGAGTATCCCTTTTTATGAAAAGAGGCAGTTGAGTCACGCAATGTCGGGGTTTTTCAGTCGCTTTTTTTTAAAAATTGTTGTGCGGCCCAACAGAAAAATTTTCGCCCGTATTTTTTGGGAAAACATCATTTTTTAAATTTTTTTTAAAAAATGTTTTTAAAAATAACAACCCCAAGGGCCGTCCTTGTTTTTAGAAAAATGCTTTAATAAACGAAGGGGAGCCCAAAAATGGTTTTACTTCATGAAATATTTACAAAGTGTATGGTTTTAAAATTAAACGAAGCCCGGGAAATACGGGGTTCCCAAAAAGGGTTTACAAAACAGGGGACCAAAATTAGCGAAATTAAAAAATACCTGATGGTTTTTTTCGGGGTTTTTTTCCCTTAAAAACCCCTTTAGGGAACTTTGACTTTTCTCTCAAAAAAAACAAGGGAAATCTAAAAACAATGTTTTAAAATTCAAGGGCCCGAAGAGAAGGGGTTATATTTTGATAAAAAAGCTAGCTAAATGGTTGGCTTTGGGAGCTGAACCCAAATTTTTGAATTTTGGTTTTCACCAACCCAAAATATTATGAGGAGAAAATCCCCTCAAAACTTGCATTACATTAAATTTCTCTTTTGTTCATTTAGATGAGCTGAGCATGAAGAAAAAAAAATATGATGGAAACCCCCAACTGTTTTTAAGAGCTCTTCCCTCAGGGAAAAACTGCATTTTTGCGGGTTATGGGAAAATTTTCCATTCCCCAATTTTGTTTTGTTGTTTTTGGGGGGTCAGATCATTTTTTTTTTAAAAACAAAAACAAAAAAGGGGAAAAATTGTTTAAAAAAAGATTTTCCTGGCCATTGTTTTGGGAAAAAAAAAAAAATCGTTGTACCCAAAAAATGTCGCGTGGGCCGAAGAACCCGGAGTTTAAAATTGGGCCTGTAAAAGGGGGGTAATTAAATTTGAAATTAAAAGACCTTCAGACGTTTTGGGGTTTTAACGAATGGGGAAATAGGGATTTTTTATGGTTTTTAGTACAATAAAAAATGGTGATTATAAACGTAAAGAGGTTGGCGCCCAAAAAAAAGTTTCCTAACTAGGGAAAAACTTTGGGAAATTTGAGGAAAATAAAGTTTTGGCCCGTATGAATAAAAATAGTTCAAAAACCCACCTCAAAAAGGCACTTTAGAACCAAAATTTAAAAATGGGGGCCTAAATTTTTAATTTTTTAAACCCATTTACATATTTTAGGGCCGTCAAAAAAAATTTCAGAAAAGCAAATTAATTGGCCCTTTATGTAAGTCTTAGCCAGTGACAATGTCGGGGAAAAAGAATTTAAATAAAGCCGTATGGGAAAAAAACAGTAATTTTTCCATTTGAAAAAAAAAAGGGGTTTTTAAAAAATTTTTCCCCCAAAATTAACCCGTTTTATGCCGCCCCAAAGAAATTAGGGGACACGGTTTACCAATTAAAATTTTAAATTTTGTTTAAAAAATTTAAAGGGGAGGGTGGGGTTGTGGGGTTAGTGGGGCGTCCTTTTTAAAGGAATTCTAATTTAAATGGCAAAAATTGACGTTGACAGTCTTTTTAATTTTCCCGTTGTCTTTTTTCACAATGGTGAGGATTTAAGGTCATAACCCAAAAAAAGCAAAAAAAATCAAAATTAGTTTTAAAAAAAGAAAACCCAAACTTTCGCACTGAAATTGGGGGTTTAAACTTACACATTTTGACCTTATAGGATTTTTTATACCCGAAAAAGTTTTTTAAAAGGGGCCCTGAAAAAAAACCAAAAACCGGGGTTAGATTAAGTTCTGTTTAAACTTGGAGCAGTTAAAATTTTTGACAAAAAACCCCCTCATTGTCATTGGGTTTGTGGGCAAAATGGTTGTGGAAAAAAAAATATTTTCCTAGGCCTATTACAAACAAATTTTTCGTTATTAAAATTTTTAAACTATTGTGGGGTTTTTGTTTCCCAAAATTTTAAATGGAAAAAAAGCAAAATCTTTTAGAGGTTTATAGGGGCAGATGATTGGGCATATATTTAGTTGATCCGCAATAAAATGAGTGAGGGTTTAGAACAGTTTTTTTAGACTGTTTGAAGGAACGCAGAACATTTATTATAGATGGGCTTTTTCGGCAGGAAAAAGACTATTTTAAAAAGAAAACAATTTTGAAACCCCCCTTTCACGGAAGACATGCTCGGATAAGTGTGTGGATTTTTTGTCGAAATATAAAAATCGTTTTAAAAAACTTTTTGAGAACAGTTAAGACTGTAGTGTTATTTCCCTTTAAAAAACGAGACTCATTTGAAGAATTGGGTTTTCGTGAACAAAAAGATGTTTTTTTGAAAAAGTTTAGGAAAAACATGGGTTTAAACAAAACTGAAATCGAAAATTTAAAAAATTTTAATTAAAAACGGATAACCCAACAGTAGTTTTGTTGTAATAATCGTTATTTTTTATTATTGAAGTTTTACTTGTCAGAAACGGGAAAAACCTTTATTCGGGGCCCTTTTCGCCCGAAACGGGTTGAGGGCGAAGGTGGCCCAAATAAAGGGTTTTTCCTGTTTCTTTCGTCACAATCCTTTTTTAAAAAAGCAAAAAAAAATAAATAATTCTTTTAAACCATATTTTTAAAGCGGTTTAATTAGGGGGCCAAAATTTTTTTTTTTGGGGGGTTTAAGTTTTTCGGGCCCTTGCAAAATTTGGGGGAAAACCGCCCAAAAAGGGAAAGAAAAAATTCGCCAAAACTAGTTAAATTTTATTTTACTTTAACAACAAAAGATTACGATAAAAAGCAAAATTTTCACCCTTTTCGTATAGATTATTTAATTTAATTTTTTAGTTAATAAAAGATGAGTGAAAAAAAATTATAAAAAACGATTTACCACTCCGCGAAATTTACGGCCATATAACTATTTTTTAGAAAAAAAACATTTTTAAAATAAACCCAGCTGACCTGAAGGGGTTAACTTTGAGGACTTTTTAAGGCTATAGTTTAATTACTGCAGGGTTTGCGTCAAAAGACTTTCTTGATCACAGGGAATTACCCAGAAAAATTAGTTCTTTAAAAGTTTAAATTTCATAAAAATATTGATTTATAAAAAGATGGGGGGAGTGTTATGAGGTAGGGAAGCAATGAAAAAGCTTGGGCCTTTCTCGGAAGAAAATTATATGTTTATAAATTGCGGTCCGAAAGAGAAGAACGCCATAAAAAGGGCAATGGAAATTTACCAAGGCAAAGACGTTTTATGAAAAAGACGAATTGCTCACTTAGACTTTTTTAATAAAACGTTGGGGAACGGGGACATGCAACATACATTTACAGACTTTGATGGGGCAAGAATGAGTTTTACTTATGACGGAAAGAATTTCTTACATCACCGCCCCCAAAACTGTCTGACTTTTATAACCGTCAAAGAACAAAAATAGCGAAATTGGTTTTATTGCGGGCAAGGGGAGAAAACAATATTTTTCACAAACAATCAAAAAAATTAAAAATAAAATTTAAAATACGCCCTTTTTATGGAAAACGAAGTAAAAAAAATATTATTCTCCTAAAGGATTGGAAAGGAAAACTGCTTTTAAAAAAACTGAGTAAACTGCAGAGGCTGAATGGGATGCAAAGACGGCTTTAAAAACAAGAAATTTTGGGCAAATATATTTTTCCCCCCCCCAAAAGAAAATAAGGCCTAGATTTGTTAACTCAGTTCCTAACGCCCCCACCAATGGATTTCCTTTACTTCCACATGACAAATTAAAGAAAAAAGTTTAAGTATGCTCGACAGTTGTTGACAGGGCTTCAAGATACAAAGAGCTACCCCTTTAAGGGAAAAAAACCAACGCGGGCTGGGCTTTACAACAAATATACATGCGGGCCATTAAAGTACCTAGGATGGTTCAATTTAGAGGAAAAAGTTTAAAAGGATTTAAAAACCACTTTTTAAAACATCATTTTTAAGTTAAGAGAGGATCCCGGGCAACCCGATCACGGGCCCATAAAAATTTTTAATAAGAATCTGCTGAACGCCTTTTTACCTATCAATACACAAGAAATTAGGACAAACGCGTAACACAAAAGGGGTTAGGAGATTCCCATCACTTACGCGAAATGAACAATGAAGAATTTAAAGAAAAACGGGTTAAGCCAAAAACCCAAATAAAATTTAAAAAAAATTAGCTTTATGAGAGTGCAGGGACTCAAAAACCTTGCCGTTTGCCTAAATAAATACTTGATCCCCCTGGAGAGGCGAAGCGATGTTAAATTAGAGCCACAGATCCTATAGACGAGATGATATGAATTGAAAGAATCAAGAAAACAGACCCTCCCTTATTTTTAAAAAAACTCCTCGCTAAAAAGCCTCCCCCTAAAAGATCGTTTGTCGTGAAAGCTGCAAGTTGTCCCCCCAAACACAGTAATTTAACAAAAAAAAATAGGTTTTTTTTTTTTGGCCTTTTTGGGTTTTAAAACTGATCGTTTTTTTTGTTTTTTCAATGTTCTTTTTAATTCACAGTGTCTACCGCCTAAATAAACGCTTTCTCCACCCTTTTGAATTAAATTTTTTGTCGTCTTAATCCCACCACACATAACCTGAAATTTTTCCTTAATGTTTTCATCCTGTAATATTGCTTTTTCAAATCTTAATGACAAAGTTTGCTGATGCGGGGCCAAGGGGCAGTGTCCCTTGAAATTTGGGAGTTAGTTTTTTTAAAACAGCACTTACAACCATAACAGGCGCCAAAACCCCAACCCGAACCCCAATGCTAAAAGACTGGCGCTCAACCCCACTACTAAAACGCAACACTAAAAACCCACATTTACGCTAGCTACAGCCATGACCATAATTACATAAGAAAGATTATTTAAAGCTTTACATTTTTCTTTCTATAACCCTATACTTATCCAACCCCTTTTCTATTTTTTTTTGAAGTTCATTTTTTGGGCTTTAATCTAAACTGCGCCCTCCTTTTTAAAAAAGTTATTTTTTAAATTTAAATCTTGACATATTTCTTATTAATCCTTCTAAAACATTTTAAACAACAAGAAAAACGCAAAAAATCAACATACTTAAGAAAAAAGTCGGACGTTGTTTTCTTTGTCAACCACAAAAAAAACCCTTTGTCAGATGAACAGGGGTGTTTATTTTGTCTCCGTTTTTAGAAATTTGCAATACTAAGCTTAAGGGCCCATCCAAATTTTTTTCACCTTTATTTGTAACCTCGATTAGCGTATGTTCGGCAAACATACGCCCCCCCTCGATAATAAATGGGCGAAAAATCATTGTATTTCCTAGGTATGTTTCTTTTTTTGGGGAAATCTAACCGGGGTTTCATTCCCCACTTCAGCGGACTTCTTTCTCTGTAGCATATTTTCAGAACCCTGCATATTTTATTTAAAACTGTTTTTTTCTGTTGTGTTCCTGGAACTAGGCAACAAGATAGGTCCTACAAAAAAGCTTTCAAAAATTTGTTCCTTACAAAGTAACATTGGGGCTTCGCATTCAAATTTTAAAATTCCAACCAATTTCGGGAAGCAACGCCCAAGCTTTCTCTCTTTTATGAAGTTTGTATCACGTTTCCCAAAAAACGTTTGCTTTTAAATTTTTTTATCTCTTCAGGCGGGAAATTGCGCCTTTTTTTTGTTTTTCAATTTCTGTTTTTTTTAAAAACCCCGTCATCTGGTTTCAAACCTAAATTTTTCCGGCACTCCTTTTAGATCAAACTCAGTTGTGTCGCTAGGTTTTTTTACTCTACTGCACTTTTAGGAGCTACTGCACTTTTTCGGGCCCTTGAGACATTTTTCTTTAAAAAAAACAAAGTTTAAGCAATCAATAAAAACAATCACAAAAAACAAACGTATTGAACTGGGTCACCTAACATAGCTTGAGTTTAGATTTTTCTAACTGCCTTTTTTTTTTTAGCTCATCTTTGCCCTTAAATTTAAATTTTCACTTAAACTTTCTTCAAAACTGCTTTCCTTTTGTAAAATAAAAAAACCGTTTTTAACGGATCAAAGTTTTTTAAACCTATTTTTTTTGGTTAAAGCCACACAGAAACTAATGCGGAGGGCCCGCAAAGGCAGCTTTGCAAGTTTTTCTTTTTTTTAAAAATTCTTGTTCACAACAATCATCAATAAAAACAACTTTTCAGTTCCCCAAAACACCAAAATAAGCCTAAACGCCTCATTTTATGCTGGGACAACAAAAAATTTAAATCCGTCTGTCCAAAAAAACTTCCTTTTTTTGTAAACTTGTTGTGCAAATGTTGGCAAAATAACAATGCTCGTAATAAACCTTTATATTGTTTGAAACAAATCAAGACGAAACTTTTTTTCCCGCACCCAAATTTTCCCGCAGTAAAGAACAGGCAGAAATTTCAACTATCATCGTTTTTTAATTAAATATTTTTTTCTACATTTTAAACAGCCGCTCTTTACCTGTTTTTTTAAATTTTTTAAACTGAGCACCAAAAACCCAAAAAATGTGCATTTTTTTGAGCTTTTTCCGTCTTTTTTCCCCTTGTAAAAATTTTTTTGTATACCACTTGCCCTATCCTTTCTCCCCCTCCAAACAATCTGTTGCAAATGGATCTAAAAACCAACACACCCCAATTTTTGGATATTAATATCTTCGATCTTACATCTAAAGCAAAGGGTTTTTACATACCATCAACTCAAAACTCTTTGCCTACCTCCCGCAAACAACTTTCTTATTTCATCGAAGGTTTGGTGAGGTAAAAAACCGCGCCCGAATACAACTGATCAGACTTCCATTTATTGCACATCAACCTTCTCAATTTTTTTATTATAAAACGCTTCTGATTCTCCGAAAAGGGGTTGTTCCTTTAGTAAACAAGAGCAAAATTCCCTTTTAAAGACTTTTCAAACCCATTTTAAAAATAGTTCCCAAAAAGTTCTCGCTTTTTTATTTTTTTGTAGTGGAGTAAACCTTTCATAATAAATAACCGTTTTAAATTTTAACTGGTTAAATTGTTCTGCCATTCGGGTTTTTAACAACATCAAACCAAAGAAGTCCTGACTGTGTATTTACTTCAGGGGCTTCAGACAGAACACAGAACCTTGGGTTAAATTCAGTTCAAGAAATTTTTTTTTTAGCGCCCTTGGAATATGGGATATTCGTTTTTAACAACTCAAAATCAGAGGGGGCAGAAACTGTTGCCATATCTTCGCTACGCCTCACTTTAACGTCACTTTTCATCCTCCCCCTTAAACCTTGCTGAACCTTTGGCTTTTTTTCCCCGATAAACTTTTTCTTTCTTCTTTTTTAGGCAGCCATAGTAAAAAAGGGCAAAAATTCTGCCTCGTTTTGTAAAAACTTCGTTGCCCAGTTTAATTTTCTAATTATTAACAACCCTCCCAAATTAGCAACAACATAGCATTAGGGTCGCCGATTTAAAATCATTTTAAAAAGATTTTAGTGGTGCCTGGCATTTTAACACCCCAGCCCAAAATCGGAATTAACTATTAATTCTTTTCCACTCAACGTTTATGGGGTATTTACCTAATTACAGTCTTTTTCCCTTTTAAATTTTTCGCATGGGTTCCTTCCTTTCTAATGGTCGGGCACAACCGTAATGAGTTCATTTTTTAAAAAAAAAAAAGAAAAAAAAAAATATATGGATAAATTTTGACCCATTGATCCTATTTAAGAAGAAGAAAATGAAACAGAAATGGGGGCCTTTATTGCGGAAGACTGAAGAGCAGCAGCAGTCAAATAGGAAAATCAAATACGATTGCTAATAGAATTGAATCAATATATGGCCAATGGGGCGAAGCAGCCAGAAACGCTTAGGGGTTTTTTATTTTCAAAAAGATAAAATAATCATTTGTATGTGAACCAAAAAAAAAGGTGTACGGCTTTCTGCAAAACCAATCCAACCCAGTTTTTAAGCAGACCACAATTTTAAGATCTCCCTTTGGCCAAAGGCAAAAACTTTTTTGACAAAATTTAAGGGCCCGAAGCGGTTAGTCTTTTAAAAACTTGGGGGAAGAGTTTCCAACACAACTAAAAAACAAAACAAAAATCTCCAAGAATTAAAACAAACAGCAGAAAAAATAGCAAAATTGAAACAGTTTTTAAAGGGGAACGGCAGAAAAAAAATTACAACAATTGGGGATTTTGAAACCCCGACCGAAAATTTAGGCTCTTTGGGGGAAAAATAAAAGGGGAAATAGGGAAGAAATTTTTTAAAGAAAAAAAGGAAAAGGGAAAAAGGAAAAGAGAAAAATTTAAAAAAAGAAGAATAAAAAAATAAACCGCGAGCAGAGATAACAAATTAGGACAAAAAAGAAAAGCCCCAGAATAAAAAGAAAAAAATTACAAGATTTAAATGCTAAAGGGCGGCCATAAAAAACGTTAATAAAAGCGGCAGTAGCATCACAACAAGCAGAATTAAAAAACAAAAAAAAAAAACTTTTAAAAAAACAGCCACAGAAAGAAAAAAGGCCTGTTCAGGAACAGGGGATTACAATAGTTAGTAATTAAAAAGGCGTTGGGTTGCTAACCCCTTACACTCGTTATGCTTTAACAGGGGGCGCCAACGGGGCCCCAAGCTCCTCCAACACCCGCCCGGAAAAAATTGGGTTAGAAAACAATTACACCACCAGCAAACTTATTAAAGAAGTTAGCACTAAAGCGCTTGATGCCTGCCTGGCAAAAAGGGAGTGTTGTTAGTTGGGGTTTTGTCTACATAGGCAAAATTCTGGTTATATGGGTGACCATCTGTGGACTTTTGGGGGCAGCTGCGGGTAATTTTTTGTGAAATAAATATGGCAACCATAAAGGTTTAAAAAAACAACAAGGGGGCTTTTCGCTAGTGTACTTTATGTGAGGGAGATCAACAGGTGGTGTCTTTTTGGGGGCTTTTCCCCGGCTGGGGGTCTTAACAAATCGCTTTCTTCAGCGGACTTTCTTTAAAAAAGGATGGAGCGGCCCCGTGTTTAAGCTTTTATTGGCCCTAAGTTTTTTGGGCTCCCAGCTATAAGAATTTCATTTTTATAATTTTGTATCAGGCAATCGTAGCTAAGGGAGAGGGGACATGATAATCCATGCCACAACAAAAGTCAACTTTGACCAGCAGTCAAGAACCTTTAACCTTTGATGGGAGCAGGCAAAACAAAAGCAAGTAATACATCTTCTAATTCAGAAATTGTTTTCTGGCACAAAACCTGAACGATCTATAAACTAACTTAGTCTGGCTTGTGCCCTAATAACACCAAAAGTAGTTCGTATGGGGTCATTTAAATCTTTGCACTCCTGGGTTGTAGGGGCCCTTTACTTTTATCTAAGATAAATGTTGCCCAAGCATTGGAGTTTTTGTTCATGGTCCAAACGAACTTGTTGCTGGTTTTAAAAGAGGATGGCCAGGCCATGCATAATAATTCCTTTTTGCCCCCACAAAAACAATTGCCTAACCCCTGATTTCGGTCTAACTTTTCTAAAACAGTTGAAGGATTTAAAGCTAAATTCGTTTCAAAATTTTTTCATATCACATTGCCCTTGGGGTTTAAAGATTAAACCCGTTTCTTGGAAGGACCACTTTGTTCTTTGATTCGCGTACTGGGAATAAACATGAAAAATTATAAATGACCTACTAAAAAATTAGGAGGTTTAAATGGTTTTCAAAAAAACACCACAGCCCGTATTGCGCAGTGAATGGGAAAAATTTTAAATGATTCGGAAAACGCCCTAGGGGGGATACCATGCTGATGCATCTATCATTATTATGGGATTTAAAATACATTAGCGGGTTTTTTACAACCTAACTTGGGGAAACCATTATATTCCTCGCAAAAGGTTTAAAATTTCGAAGTCCAAAGATTTGGGGGTTTTAAAACCTCCTACACGAATGGCCTTTCGTAAATTTAAAAAGTTCCATTTTTAAAAAATTAGTTTTTAATAGTTAAAAAAAAGGGTCGCATCTTTTAAAACAAGCAAAAAAGCGTTTTCTTAATGTACCCAATTGAAAAGGCGCAATTTTAAAGGGGGGCCCTAGAGAAAATTTGGGGGTTTTTAAATATGTGGGCTAACAACTGAAAAAGCAAAATAACGGGGGGATATTTTGGGACGGCAAGGCACGCTATTAAAACGTTTTAAAAAACCTGATGGCACTACAACTTTTGTTCTTTAATAGAAATTTAACAAATTTTTTCATTTTAAATTAAAAATTTAAAGAGCAAAACTTATAATTACATAAATTTTCCAGAACTTTAAAAAAAAAAAAAAAGTTTTTTTCCCAAAAGCCTTTCTCAATTTTGGGCTTTTATAATATGGGAAACACATAGCTCCACCCACGGCCTTGTAGAATGGGGCATTTTTAGTTTAAAGGGGAATAGACCGCGATTTTTTTCGTGAACCCAATGTTGTATTCAATTTACAAAAGTTAAAAAAAAGTCAATTTGTTGCTGCTACCAACTACATTTAAAAGTAACATCCATTAAGGGGGGGTTTTTGGATTTTCATTATACAGGTTTGACGGGGAAATGAAATTTTAAAAAATTAATTTGGGGTCTATAAATTCATTTATTAAAAAAAACTAATCAAGACGGAAAAGCCAATTTTTGTTCTAATTTATTAATAGACGGGGGGTTTTAAAGCGTATTAGAAAAAATAGTAAGGGGCCCGTCCCGCGGGGGTTTAAAAATTTTTATTCACTGTAAGAGTAAATAGTTCGTTTGGATCACCCAGTTATTCTGCAGGAAACCCCCGTTTCAATAAAATAAACATTTTGTATGTAAAACCAGTAAAGGAAAGAGTTTACGGCAAACTGCAAAGCCAGATCCAACCCAGTTTTTAAGCAGGACCACAATTCTTAGAGATCTCCCTGTTGTTGACCAAAGGCAATTAAACTTTATTGACAATTTAAGGCCTGAAGCGGTTAGTCTTTTACAAAACTGGGGCAAGAGTTGCCAACACAATCTAAAATACAAAACATACCTCTCCAAGAATTAAATCAAACAGCAGATGAAATAATAGCAGAAATTGAAACGAGTTTAAGTGAGGAGACGGTCAGAAAAACATTAGCAACAATTGGCGATTCTGAACCCGCTGAGCGCGAAATTGAGGCTCTTAGGAGTGAAAACAATAAGCTTAGGCGCGAACTTGAGGGTCTTAAGAATGCTCTTACAACTGTAAGGGAGGCACTAGCGCACAATATAGGAAAACTTGACGAGCTAGATATAGAGATAGAAGAAGAAAAAAATAAACTCGCTGATGCAGATGATAACAATTTAGGACAAGAAGAAAAGTCTAGAATACATCAGAAAATACAAGATTTAATGCTACAAAGGGCGGCCAGGTTAGAAATGCTGTCTACTAACAGAGCGCAGCTAGCATCACAAACAAGCAGAATTAAAGAAACTATAAACAAAATACTTTATGAAAACACTACGCTAGCAGAAAGAATAAGGACTCTGTTCAGGGAACAGGGGATTACAATAGTTAGTATATTAACGGCTGTTGGGTTTGCTATCTCTACACTCGTTTATGCTTTAACAGGCGGTGCGCCAACGGGGCCAGTAGCTCCTCCAACACCTCAGCCCGATAAAAGTTGGATTAGAAAACAATTACACCACCTAGCAAACTTATTAAAGAAGTTAGCAGCTAAAGCGCTTGATGCTCTGCCTGGCATAATAGGCAGTGTTGTTAGTTGGGTTTTGTCTACTATAGGCAAAGTTGCTGGTTATATGGCTGACCATCTGTGGACGTTAGGGGTGCTAGCTGCTGGATTAATTTTTAGTGAAATAAAGTATGGCTAATCCAGTAAAGGTTAAAAACACAACAAGGGCTGTCTTTTCGCTAGTGTGACTGTCAGTGTGAGGTAGATCAACAGGTGGTGTGCTTTCTGGGCTGCTTTCTGGCTGGGGGGTGCTTATAACAATATCGCTTTCTTCAGGGCTAGGTACTTTCTTTAAAATGGATGGAGCGGCCTTGTGTTTAAGCTTTGATTGTGCCCTAAGTTTTGGTCGTCTCCAGCTATAAGGATTTCATTGTTATAATTCTGTATCATGCCAATCTGTAGTCTAAGGTCAGAGGGTAGCATGTATAATCCATGGCCTACAACAAAGTCAACTTTTGACCTAGCATGTGCAAGAACGTCTTGATACCTTTGTATGCTGGCAGGCAAATCAACAGCAGAGTTAATAGCATCTTCTAAATTAGCTAGAAATTGTTTTCTGGCATCAAAGCCTGTAGACTGATCTAGTATGCTAACTTAGTCTGTGCTTGTGCTCCTAATTAGACACCAAACGTATGTTCGTATGGTGTCATTAAGTCTTTGCACTCCTGCATTGTTAGGCCTTCACTTTCATCTAAGATAAATGTTGCCCAAGCATTGGGATGTTTTTTGTTCTATGGATCCTAATCGAACTTGTTTGTCTGGTTGAAAAGAGGTATGCCAGGCCAGTAGTCATAAGTATATCTCTTTTTGCGCCCCACAAATACAATGTGCCTAACCCATGATTGCGGTCTAAACTTTTGTCTAAATCAGTTGAAGGATTAATGCTAAATTCGTTGCAAATTCTTTCATATGCACTATTGTCCATTGGGCTGTTAAATGGATTAAACGCGCTGTTGCTTGGAAGGACCACTTGTAGTTCAGTTAGTATTCGTCTGTACTGGTAATAAACATGAAAGTTATATACTGACCTTACTAAAAGATTAGATGGTTTAAATGGTTTGCATATGAAACACCACAGCCAGTAGTTGCGCAGTGAATGGCAAAATTTAACTGATTCTGGTAAAACGCCATAGGGCGGGATGACCATGCTGATGGCACTCTATCATTATGTATTGGTGGATTTAAATATCTAGTTAGCGGGTTTACAAGCCTAACTTGGAAGCCATTATATTCATCTACTGCAATGGTTAAATTGTGAATCCCCAAAAATTTTGGGGTAAAAAGCCCCAATGAAGGGATTTCTTTTTAAATTTAAAAGGTTCCATTTTTTAAAATTTTTTTTAATAGTTATAAAAAAGGATGCGCATTTTAAAAAACAAGCAAAAGAGGTGTGTTTTTTTTTAAAATTTCCCCAAGACAATGGCGCGGTAATTTTAAAAGGGGCCCCCAAGAAATTGGGTTTAAAATTATAGTTGCAAAAATATCTGAAAAAGCAAGAATAAATGGGGGGAATTTTGGACGGGAAGGGCTATTTTAAAAAGTTTTAAAAAAACCCGATGGCTACACAACTTTGTTCTTAATGAAATATTTTAAAATTTTAACATTAAGTTAAAAATTAAAGGGCAAATTTTTAAAATTTCTAAAAATTTTCAGAAATTAAAAAAAAAAGAGAATATGTTTTCATAAGCCTTGCTCGAATTTTGGGGTTTATAATAGTGGTGAAACAATTCTTCAGCACACACGGCTTTGTAGAATGGGGGATTTATGAGTTTAAAGGTAATAGACCTCTAAATTTCTCGTGAACCCAATGTTGAAAGTCAATTTACAACAGTTAAAACATGTGCAATTTGTTGCTGGCTATCCATCTACAGTTCTAAAGTACTGCATCCATTTAAGGGGGTTTTGCGATTAACAGTTATACAGGTTTGACGGAGACAGTGAATTTAAAGAATTAATTTGGATACTATAAATTCTTTGGGATGAAAAAAATAACTAATCAAGACGGAAAGCCAATTGTTTGTTCTAATTTTTAATAGATCTGGAAGTAGAAGAGCGTATTAGAAAAGTAGTAAGGGCTCAGTCCCGCGGGCGTTAATTTTTAAAATGTCACTGAAAGAGAATGTAAAAAATTTTCGTTCGGGATCACCCATGTTATTCTCCCGGGAAACCCCCGTTCAATGTGTAAATACGAAATTTATTTAGAGGTTTTTTGGTGTTAATTTTTTGTAAAACAGGTGCTAATTTTGCCCAAAAAACTGATATGAGAGGACGTGATTTTGTATGTGAAAGGGGGGTTTTTTCGGGCCGAATCACATGGGTGGTCGTGAACGAACATATTTACATTCCTGATGATTTAAATGACCCAGCATACGACACTCCACACCCAGTTGATGCACAAAACACAGCAAAGTTTAACTGGTTCTGAAAAAACTGCATCGGATGACAAAAACCACACTTTCGGATGTGGTCGTTTTTAAATAGGAGGGTAAGATTAGCCCTTCAAATGGAGTACTAACCTTTACTTGAAAGGCGTCAGACTGAGTCACGAAATGTCAAGAGTTCAGTTGTTATGTTTTTAAGATTGTAGTGGGGCCCCAACAGAATATTTTGCATCAGTGTATTTGAATGCACTCTTTTTTAATTTCGTTAAAAAATGTTTGTAACAATAACAACCCCAAGACCGTCCTTCGTTTTTAGAACATGCTATTGATAACAATTGCGGAACCCGAAGGGTTGCACTCCATGAAATTTTTACAAAGTCGTATGGTTTAATATAAGTGAATCAAGAAAATAATACCATTCTAAAAGTTGAAAAATCAGGGGCCAAATTTTTACCAGTTAACAATACCTGAGGGTTATTACGGGTTTTTCTCACTAAAAAAGCAATGAGTAACTTCGACTTACTCTCAAACTTAACAATGCAATTAAAAACAATGTTAACATTCCCAAACCTGAAGAAGAAGGGTTACTATTTTGATAAAGAGCTAGCTAAAATGTTAGGCTTTGCAGCTGACAATCATAGATTTAGAGTTACACCAAACAAAACTACTTATGAGGGGGGAAAGTCCGCTCGATCTTGCATTACATTTATTACTCTATGTTCATTTAGACGATGCTGAGCACTATTGAAAACTTTAAATGATGGAAGGCCCTCAACTGTTTAAGAGCTCTTCCGGAGGGAAAGCTGCAATTTCGATTAGAAATTATACAATCCCTAATTTACAGTTTAAAAAAATTAGTTTTTTGGGGGGGTCGGATCATTTAATATAAAAATCACAGACAAAACGGGGAAAGTTGTGAAAAGTGATAACCTGCACATTGTTTTAGAAATAAAATAAATTAGTTTGTTCTAAAAATGTCGCGGGGCCAGAAGAATCAGGAGTTACATTAGCGCCTGTGAGGTGTATAACTTTAGAATTTAAAAAACCTTGCGGACGTTGCGACTTTTAACAGAATGGTGAGATAGGTGCTTTGTATGGTTTTGAGTACACTAAAGATGGGGATTATAAGTGCAAAGAGGTTGGCGACAACAAAAGGTTTCCTAAACTAGAACAACTACGCAAAGTAGAAGCAAATAATCTGGCCAGTATGAATAAAAAATAGTTCGAAAACCTGACAGCAAATGACACTTTGAACCATATTTAGAAATGGGGCATAAAATTTGAATTCATAAGCCCATTTACATTTTTTGACCGTCAAAAAAAATTTCAGAAAAGCAAATTTAACTCTGGCCCTTTACATTAAGTCTTATGCCAGAGGACAATATCGGAAAGAGATTGAAATAAAGCCGTATGGGAAAAAAACAGTACCTCCCCACAGAAAGAGAATCAGTTTTGAAAGATGCTTCTACAAAATTACAGTTCATTCCACAAATGAAATTAGGAACACGTTCACAATGAAATTTTGAAATTTCTGTCTTAAAAGATGTGGAGAGGGATGGGGGTTGTGGGCGGGGTTTGTGACGTCCTTCTAAAAGGAATTCTAATTAGCTGGGAAAACTTAAAACGTTAAAAACTTAAAGTTAAATGTCGTCATTCTTCACAATGGTGAGGATATTTAAATTCATAACAACAACAAAAAAATCAATATTAGTCTAAATAGAAACAATCTTAACAGAACTGAATTGGCTTAAACTTACACATTTAATCTTATAGGGTTTTATTATACTAACAAGTTGACAGAGAGTATGATAAACATAATAACTGGATTAATTAAATTCTGTTATAAAAAATATGGTGCAGTTAAACTTATGACAAAAACCCTCATTGTTCATTGATTTGTGGACAGACGGTTGTGGGAAAAAAAAATTTGGGCCTAGACCTATTACAAACAGTTTATCGCTAAAATTTTGATCATATTGTGATTTTTCTGTCCAACACTTAAAAGGAACAAAGCATTCATGATAGAAGGTTTATATGGACAGATGATGACATAAAATTTAGTTGATCCTAGCAATAAACTGAATGAGGTTTTAGAACAATTTTATAAATTTTTTGAAGGAACGCAGACACTATTTATTATAGATGACTGTTCGGCAGAAAGAGACATAGTTAAAAAAAAGAAATACTTTGTCAAAACTGGCTTTCAGTGGAAGGCATGCTGGAATAAGTGTGTGGATTTTATGTCAAAAATATAACTCAGTTTTAAAAGACTTTAGAGAACAGTTAAAGACTGTAGTTTTATTTCACATGAAAGACAGAGACTCATTTGATGAATGTTTGCGTGAAAATGATGTTATTGAAAATGATCAGGAAAAACATAGGATTAAGCAAAAACTAAAATCTGAAAAGTTTAGTAAATTAGTATTGAAAACGGATAATCCTACGCAGTATGTTTGTTTGTAGGGTTTACTAGGAGAGAACTATAAAACACGGGTCAAGGTCGGCCGCCCGAACTGGTGAGGGCGGGTGAGCTTGACCCCGTGTTTTATAGTTCTCTCATAGTCAACAATGCTGCATCCAGTCGGAGAAATATATGTAAAGTTGCCAAGAACAATATAGCCTTTAACGGTCCCATTCAACATGGATAACTCAAAACAATCACAAACATTCAACAAATATATACCAAATTCATTTAAAACAGTCTTTAGACGTGCGAAAAGACGCTTGATCATCACCTCCCCCCCCCCCCCCCCTTCCAAAGCGCAGCGTCGTCCCATTCATCATCTCTCTCACAACTGTTCTCTTCCCCAGTTCGTGCGTTGAAATCGCCCAGAAGAAAAAGTGGTACATTTCCAAACGTTTCCATCAGATCTAGATACACTGTTCTAAGAGAGCCACGCCATTGGATATTTCAGTGTCCTGATAATACTGAGAATTCATGGGTGGAATATACGTTCTGATCTAAATTGTAGGAGAAATCTGTGTTAAACAAATCTTTAGCCAGTTTCATAACTACTATATTGTCATATTCAGCAAACACTTGTTCCACATAGGCTGCTAATTCATTTTTGACAAGGAGAGTCAAACCTCCCGATAATCTGGCTGTTTATACCGTCGGATAGCTTAACACCAGGATTATGAAAGATTTAAAACTAGGAAAGAAATGGTCTGGAAAGTGAGTAGCAAAAGTTTCTACAAGCAAACAAAATTAAAAGCTACTTAAATAAGATCGAAGACCCATGGTGCAATCTACGCAGACGATCTTCCATTTGATGCTCTGAGCAGTACATAACAACAGCCCACTGTAAGGATCCAGGAAGCCCTGAGGAAGATCGAGACATGGACAAAAAAGTGGCTCGTAACCATCAATGCCAGAAAAACCACATACACCATCTTCAGCCTGGCTACAAAAGAACAGAGTGCACGCCTCCAGGTGAATGGCCCGTCCTCCCATAGATAAGTCACCCACTTACTTAGGAGTCACATTTGACCCCAGGATGACTTGGAGACACCAGATCAACAAGTGCACAGAAAGAGCCAGGCTACTTTGGCATTGATGAAGAAATATATCAGGAACTCTGGGGAGCCGACCACAACATCCAGAAAAACTGTACCTTGGACGAGTCAGACCTTCCTAGAATATGGTACAGCTGCCTGGGGGACAGCAGACAAGACCAACCTAGACAAAGTTGCCAAGGTCCAGAACCAGGCATCCAGATCATCCCTGGCACTCTCAAATCAACCCCGATCCAAGCCATGGGAACTCTGACAGGTCTTCAAAACCTTGAAAGCAGGAGAGATGCCATAATCCTCACCCAAGCTGCCAAATTCAAGAGGATGAAGAATCACTCCATGAACAAAAGAATGTCAGAGCCAGCAATGCAGACTGAAGCGCAGCAGTTTTGTGCACAACGCTCGCAGACTCCAGAGGCAGACCCTGACTACTAACAGCAGAGGGACAAGCAGATCCCAACACACAGCTCTGTACCCGCTTGGAGAAGGGACCAGTTTCTGGAAGTCAGAGAGACAATCCCAGGCATTCTCACAAAGGGCACACAGTCAGAACCAAGAAGAAAGCACTAGCTCAGACTATATGGAACAGGCATATCCCAAGGAGCTGTGGACGTATGCATACACGGACGGCTCAGCAGAGGAGGCTACCAGAAATGGAGGTGGAGGAATATTCCTAACCTTGAAGGATGGAACTCACGTCCGACAAGCCATCCCCACTGGTAAATTTTCCACGAACTACAAAGCTGAGGCAGACGCATTGCAGACAGCAGCAGAGACACTGTGTGCGAATAGAGAGGCCATACATCCCAAAGTCGTCATCTTCTCTGATGCACTGTCAGTACTGTAGACTGTACAGAACCCAAAGAACAAGGACCTCAACCCCCTTGTCTCTGCACTTGCCAGACTGCAGCAGGCCACTGAACTAACCGTCATTCAGTGGGTACCCTCACACTGCAACATAGCAGGCAATGAGGAGGCAGACCGACTGGCGAAGGAAGGAGGAGAGCAGCCACAAGAGAACAGGAAATCTCCTATGAAGGGGCCAAGACGATCATCAAGGAGAAGCAGAGGAAAAGATGGCTTCAGCTACATCCAGATTATAACCAGACAGATCCCTACTACCTCCTACCCAGACCAGACCAAGTAAACATTGTGAGGCTGAGGACGGTCCACTCCAGGCTACACCATCACATGTTCACAAGGTTCCGCATTGGTGAGTCTGCAGTGTGCCCCTGCGTACAGCCCCAATGACAGTGGAACCATAAACTGAGAGCAGAGACATGGCCTGCTGACCAACCGATGAGGGAGAAACTCTAACGGATCTCTGGAGAGCCTCCGTCGGATGGCAGACTTCGTCAGTGCATCAGGGGTTCCTGTCTGAGCGAACGATGAAGAAGAAGATGGAAGATCGTTATCAAAAACATGTGACAGTCCTTCAATGTTGTAAGTCACGAATTTCAGAGTTTTCGCGATATGGGCCTGGCCGAATCCCTATGCAGTGTCTGGATTGACAGGTAAAGAGTCTTTATTGGTCACTTCATGGATTGTGGCTTGGCGTTTACTTGCCACACTGTACATGAGGCACTTCTTGGTCTATTGTCAGGTCCTCGTTGTGTTTCGTGCGGATTTGCGCCTACCATTTGTGTTTGTCTTCTTATCGTTTTCTCTTTGCCTCATCTGGTCATTACACTGATGTTTTTTGTTGGTTTTGCCAGGTCTGTTTGTGTTAGACGTTTGTACTTCACTGTTCCGTTCTGAGTTAGGGTGCTGAGGGTTTATTCCAGAATCTTTGTCAGAGTCTTTGTCAGCCTGTATCTTTGTCTTGCTGGGTAAATTCGTCATTTCTCTATCTTTCTCATCAGCTATGTCGGCATTTTGTTTGTTTTGTACGTCAACCACGTCAGTAGCGGCAGCTATGTCAGATTCATGCTCATTAATTAACTCTGAACACTGTTTGTCAGATGTCTCAACAATTTGCTCGACATCACTGTCTGCATTTTGTATGTCAGTTCATTCGGTATCATTTCCGTCAGGATTCTGTTCGTCAACTGCTTGTGCAGTTGTTTTGTTCTGTCCATATTTTGTTCATTACATGAAGTCATGCACACTCGGTTATCATTTGTGTTCTCGTACTCACACTCACGGTGCTCGCACTCACAATCATCATCCAATGTCACGCTGCCTACAATGTCCGAGTCAGGCACACATGTGCTACTGTTTTGCACAACATTTGAAACAGTGGAGAGAATGGGCCGTGATTCTAAAATGGCATTGTTTCTCACTTACAATGTTACATGATTTTGGTGCATTACTATCGGGCACAGGGATTAAAACACTGTCTGTCCCTTTGTTGACAAATGGTTGTAGGGGTGTGGATGGTAGTCATAGTTCCAGCTGCCACTGACATCGTACCGCACACTTCGCTTCTATACTCACAGTTTGTATCACCAGTACGTCCCTCACTGTATCCCTGCTGTGTCGACACTGCAGCTAACACACTGCCACACCCCGTCTTTGGCCGGTGTTGCCACCTGGCCTGGTGCTTTAGTCGTAGGTTGACTCTTTCTCACATTGAAAGGCCCCGTCCTCGTAACAGTAGGCCATGTTCCTCCATAGTCCCGGTTCCCGTTCTGGTAGGCCCCGTCTGATCGATTGGCCCCGTCCGCTCAGCGACAGGACCCGTCTTCACGTTGGTAAGCTCCATCGTCGTGCCGGTAGGCCCCGTCTCCTCGGTAGGGCCCCGTCCTCACGTCGGTAGGCCCCGTCTCCTCGGTAGGCCCGTCCTCACGCTGGTAGGCCCCGTCCTCGCGTCGGTCGTCCCCATCTCCGCGGTTGGCCCAGTCCTCGCGTCGGTAGTCCCCATCTCCTCGGTAGGCCCAGTCCTCACGTCGGTTGTCCCTATCTCCTCGGTAGGCACAGTTCTCACGTCGGTGGGCCCTATCTCCTCGGTAGGCACAGTCCTCACGTTGGTAGGCCCCATCTCCTCGGTAGGCCCCGTCCTCGCGTCGGTAGACCCCTTCCTCACGTCGGTTGGCCCTATCTCCTCGGTAGGCACAGTCCTCACGTTGGTAGGCCCTATCTCCTCGGTAGGCACAGTCCTCACGTTGGTAGGCCCTCTCTCCTTGGTAGCTCCCGTCTCCTCGGTTGGCCCCGTTCTGGCGTCGGAAGGCCCCATCTCCTCGTAGGCCCCGTCCCTCGCGTCGGTAGGCCCCGTCCTCGCGTTGGTAGGCCCTGTCTCCTCGGTATGCGTGTCGGTAGGCCCGGTTTCCTCGGTAGGCCCCGTCCTCGCGTTGGTAGCCCCGTCTCCTCGGTAGGCCCCGTCCTCATGGTAACCAGCGCCTGCGCCCATACCGAGATGTTCTTGGTGTTGACGGTGTGTCTCCCTACGTTGCTTCACCACCAGTGTGTTGCCTCGGTAAAAAGCGTGCAATCCTTGGCGGTGGTAATACTGCACCGTGTCTCTCTGCCTGTCCGTTCGGTCTCCAGACACTGTCACTTTCTTCTTCCTTAGTGCTTCTCTACCACACGTCAGCACTGCCATCTTGTCAGACCAATGAGCCAATTTCACAATGATGGGTGGAGGTCGACCTCCCCTGTCCTACTGTCCGAGGCGATGCGCCCAAACGATATCATCACGACACAACTGTTTTGTCTATTACTGTTCCTTCCAAAACATGCAACACTGTCTGAACACATTCCTCATACGATTCAGAATTCCTTGAGCGCGGCACATTGTAAAGAATAATATCGTCTCTTCGCGAGAACGTTTCCAGTTTATCCAACTTTTTTCTGTGATTTTTGACAGCCTCTGGTCAATTCGGAAAATAGAGTGTTTCAGTTCCTTTCTTTCTGAAGTGGCCGATGTAACTGCTTTTTCGAGGGCTAGAGTTTTGCTGTGAAGTTCGTGAAATTTGCATCGCAACTCACGCATTGCTGTATCCAGCTGTTCCGAAAATTGCGTTGTCACGCGTCTTTTAAACGGATGTCTAAAACTTCGTGCACACATTTTCTTAACTCTTGGGTTTGACTTTTCAAAAGAATCTCTAAATTTAAAGTTTTTCCATGTCTACATTGACAACGCGGTTCTAAAACGTAATCTTAAACAAGGAAAGGAGAAAAGAAGAGAAAACATTCTAAGTCAGAAAAAAAACGGCTACTGCTCTAGTAAGAACAGTTCACTGAAACCCAGCTAAAACATGTCCACTCACCACGAAAGCCAAGCAGACACTCAGAGAGATTGATTGATTGATTGATTGATCTTTAATACCCAAGGATGAAGATTTTAGGCCAAAGCTAGTCTTACAATCTGTCCTTGTCATGCATACATTATTTCAGCACATATCATTCATACAGACAATTCAACATAGCAACATGATAATCTAATTCTACAATGATAAGCAAACTGCTCATAAAAGCACTAATGAGATGGGGGATGGTAAAACAAAAGGAAACTTACAAGCAAACAAACAAACAAAAACTACACAGAGAGAAGAGGTCGAGGAGGGTGGGAAGAGAGAATGGTAGGTGGGGAGGAGAAAAGGGATGGTAGACAGAGTGGAGTGGGGTGAGCGTTTAACGGGAGATGAGCGATTTATCCAAATATGTTACAGAAGCTTAGGTTGACGCTAATCATTGTAATCGAATAATTACTACTGAGACAAAA
>JAFLJL010019090.1:63307-93307 GCA_018398815.1 Conus ventricosus
TTTTTTTAAAAAAAATTTTTGGCAGTTTTCAAGTCACCAGGGACTTAACCCCAGGAAAACTTGTTGAAAAGTTTGAAACGCCAGATAAAAGGGGTTTTCGTGTCAAGACTAACACCGGGAAGGAAGTGTGCGTCCCAGGGGGTTTTTGTGCATATGGCGATGGAGACACTGACCGGGAATCACTCCCCAGTAAGGGAAAGGGCCCGAGCACCCCTTTTTGTCTGCTGGAAATTTTGCCTCGAAGAAAAACGCAGCTCTTCAATTGAATGTCAAATCACCCGTTTTGGGCTGTTAAAAAAACCCCGGGATAGACCGGCAGAGCGGACAAGCAATTGAGGGGGAGGGGGAGTGGGGGGATTGGGGGGGGAAAAAAAAGGAAGGAGATCCCTCATTCTGGGCAATCCATTGTGAGGAAAGCGAAATGACTGTCGATGACTTTGATGGATTTAGGGGTGATTGAAGGAAAAAATTTTTGGGTTCGTTTAGGGCCCTTATCAAAATTTTTTTACATATGATTTGAATATGTGTATAAAAATTAATATGAAATTATGGTTTAACTGTTTTAGTTTTAAAATTTTAAGCTCACCAAAAAGGGAATTGGTCAATCCTTGCCACAGAAATTTGACATTTTCTTGATTTTGTTGGGGGGGGGGGGTTCCATTTTTTTCTCTCCAAAAAAATTAGAAAAGTAAAAGGCGCAGAAAGAGGACAGTGCGCAAAGAGTTTATCCACTTTGTCACATGGAAATCTCGAGTATCAAAAGTATGGGGGCTGTAGTTGCGTAAACTCGAATAAAATGAAAAACATAGACTTGTCTTAAATCGCAGCCAGCAAAACATAATGGTGTAAACAACTAAAAAGGAGGGAAAAGCTACTTATAAGTCCTTTTTGCTGCATTGCAGTTATTTAAGCCGGGAAGGCACACTTCCCCCGTTTCGTCAGTAAAACCCTTTATTTTAAATTCACAGAAATAATGCGGGGTTCTAAAATAACAGTATTGGGGTCCCCGGTCCCTGCAATTTTCGGGGGAATGAACGGGCCCCTGACACTGTCAAAAGAGGCTTCGATAAGCAAATCGAATACGTTTTAGGTGTTTTTATTCGGTTTTTAAATAAACAATATTCTGCAAAAGCACTCGGGCCAAGAAAAAACAGTACGAAGCTCCCTTTAGAAGAACAATTGCTTTCTCCCCCAAGCAGTTATGTTAAGTCCCCCAGGTTCTATTCCAAATCAAATTTATCCCCCAAAGAATCGGTGGATGGTTGGTTGGGCAATTTTAAAACCATCTCCTTGTGTGTCGTGGTCAAACATTAATCACTATTTTTCACTTGAAGTTCCTAACAAAAGCATATTTTAAATTTTCACCAAAAAAAGTCTAAAATCTACCAAAAATTTGCATGTTTTTGTTGTCCCCCCCCCAAAAAATGGCGAGTCTAAAATTTTAAATTTAAACTGATAAAGTCTCACCCCTTTGGGCAATTTTTCTAACGAAATTCTTTTTGAGTTGTGTGTGTGTGGGGGTTTGTGTGTGTGTGTGGGGTGTGTGTTGTGTGTTTTTTTTTTGGGTTTTAAAGTGGTCTGATGTGCAGTCAGCAAAGAATTTGTTTACATAACATAGCTGCCCGATCTCACGTGCTAGGTCGCGTTATTCCATTTATAAACTTATCATAGGATGTGTGCGCGCTAGAGAAAAAGAGGAGAGAGAGAGAGGAGAGAGGAGAGAAGGGGAGAAATTTTGGTTTGTTTGTTGTCTGCTCTATACGATTTTTGTGGGGATATGTTTTGAGTGGGGATGTGGGTGGGGGGTGGGGGGGGGGGGGGGGCACAGTTTTGTTGGTTTTGGTGTTGGGTTTGGGTGTGTGTGTTGTGTTTTCGAGAGAAGAGAGAGAGAGAAGAGGGGAAGAGAAAAAAGGGGGAGAGAGATTTAGATTTTTGGTTTTTTTTTGTTTGTCTGTGATTGAACAAATTATGTGCGGGGACACATACAGTGAGTAGGGGAATGGAAGGGTGGGGGTTTTTTGGTGGTTGTGTGTGTGGGGGGGGGGGGGGTTGGTGGGTTGGGTGGGGTGTTTGGGGTGTTTGTGATTGTGATGTTTTGTGTGTGTGTGGGGGGGGGGGGGTTTTTTTTTATTTCTTTTTTCTTTGGTGTTTCTGAAGAGAGGAGAGAGCGAGAGAGAGGAGAAGAAGAAGATTTTTGATTTTCAGTACAATTAAATGTGATTTGTTTTATTTTTTCAATTTTCTGATTTTTTTTTTACTTTTAAAAAGATAAATGTTTCCCCGTTAATTTTCCTTTATGCTTTTTTTTTCACTAATCTTTTTTTATTAATTTTTCGTTTCTAAAAAAAAAATTTAAAAATAATTAATGAATACTTTTAAGCGCCTATTCTCGGTAGAGGCCCGCTCTAAGGGGCTTTTACAACAAAACTCGTTTACACAAGGGGTGCCCCTGGGAGTGCCGATGAAGAGCTGTCAGTCGTTTCCCCATCATCCCTTCGTATCGTTCAAAATCGATCACCTTTTTTTTTATTCCTTAATTTTCCATTTTTTCAGCGGGGGCAGGCTATTTTAACGGGCCCTCCAAACCCCGGCAAACTGGCCTTCTCCGAAATTGGGGATGGGATTTTACGTGTGTGCAAGATGTTACTGCGTTCCCACGGAACCCCGGTTTATGTCTCATTTGAAGGACTGTATGGGAAATGGAGTCAGAAACCCCTGTTAACTTGAGGGAAAAAACCCCCTACCCAAAAAGCCCCCGGGGGAGGTTCGAAACCCCCCAACCCCGGGTCCCAAGTTACGAGAGGCGCTCTACCAACTGGCTACCCGGCTCCCCTTCCGGCTTCCCCCTTTATTTATTAGGTTTTTTTTTTAATGTCAGTACAAACTATTAATTGACAGTAATGGTTTCAGTCAGTCAGTCGTGTGTGGCAAGATTTTGATCCTGGCCTTGACTGATCATAGTTAAAGTAATTTTGTTAACTTTTGCTTGGGGGGAAACCTGAAATTGTTACCACTTTTCCTTCTTTTCCCGTTACTGAAAGTCATCACCCGGGAACTTATGACTTCCATAAAAAACGCGAAAATTTGAAAGGCATTTTTTGTGAAAAGGGGTATACAATATGCCATTGGGCAAGTTTTTTTGGGGGCCAAACCACGTCATGAAAAAAAATTTTGTGAGCAACAATTATTCCGGATTTGGAGGGTCAACAAAAGGGAAAAATGGGTTTCTGCATGTGAGGCACGTGCACACCATGCAGAGCAAAGTTAACCCGCAAATACGCAGGGATGCAGCCTTTATAAAGCCGCGCTACAAGGTTCAGGTAACGACTTGCCCTCTGAGCGCACAGAGACCAAAATTTCAGCAGAGGAAAGCAATCGTGCCCCAGGGCCCTCTGGAGGCTGGTGTGGATGCCAGGGAGGTCCCCAACATCTTTAATCCACATCCAAAAATCTATCGGCTGCAGCAAAACCCCAGCGAGCACTGGACCATGATGTCGTCCCCGGCCGGCCCTCCTGGGGCACCACACAAAGAGAGGTCGCCCTTTTTTCAACCCCTCTGTGGGGCAGGCGGCAAAAACCGCTAACACGCTCGAAGGGGCGGGAAACTCCCAAAATCAGCCTCACACTAGCGGGGCATCCAGGGAACGGGGTGGCATGTGGCGTCCTCAAAGTTTCCGGTATGACACCAAGACACCAGCAGGGCAGGGTGCAGTGGGGACAAGCCCGAATCAACTGGCGCAGGCAGCAGTGGTACACATACTGTTCTCAGATGAGAGCCGTTTTTGTATTGACATGGCTGACGGTCGTGACAGAATATGGCGTCGACCTGGTGAACGCTATGCTGACTCCTGTGTGGTAGAGCGGAACCCCTGGGAGGCCCGAACGTTATGATATGGGGTGCAATTGGCATTAACCACGCCATAGACCAGTCATCTTCAGAACATTGGTCCTGGTCACGGACAGGGTATCAATGCACAGCACTACATCAACCAGGTGCTCAGACTCCATGTCGATCCTTTTTTTGCTCAACACCCAAACTGGACATTCCAACAGGACAATGCAAAACCACACACCGCCAGGGCCACCCACAATTTCTTCAGCATAACAGCGTCAATGTGCTGCCCTGCCAGCCCTCAGTCCCGATTTAAACCAAATAGAACATTTTTGGGATGAACTTGGCAGACGGTTGGACCTCCTGCGTCCACGACCAGCAACAGCGCTCAACTTCACCAGGCCATCGTCCATGTGTGGGCTGGTGTGCCAAGGGACGCATCAACCACCCGGACCACTCAATGAGCCGCAGGTGTCAAGCAGTTGTCAACGCAAATGGTGGCCACACACGGTATTAGGACTTCAAGCTGGTTTGTCACGTGACCTTGGATTTTCCACACAAAAGACATATTGCTGATGACATTTTCACACATTACCAGTGTAATGAATCAAATCACGTTGAATTCTCGCTTCCACTCTGTACAATTGTGACCAATAAAATGCACCCCCAACCTTCAGCTGTTTTGTTTTCGCGTTTTTTATGAAGTCAGTATATATAGAACCAGCTCTTGTTACTTCTTTTTTTTCAACTAGCGTGCTACATTAATTGGAGTATGGTCGCAGAATGGGAGTTCGGTTTTCATCCTGTCACATGTTTGTGCAGGAGGTGGACGTGGATGTAGGGAGGTAGAGGACAATTGAGCTGTCTGGGCGTCCTTGACCCTGTCAATCGCCATGTGTTTCCAGACATATGTGCACAGTTTCAGTGAAAAGGGGATCCGCGGCAACGGCCTCCCGATGTCTTTGTAAGCCTGCCGTTATGCAGATTATGGTATATCTCTATTCCTCTCTATCTGTCTGTCCGTCTTTCTGAGTGTCTGTCTGATTGTTTTGGGGGGTTCTTTGCGTGTTTGTTTGTGTGTCTGCCTGTGTGTCGTCAGTGTGACTCTAATGTGTCTAGATTTCTGCCTGTGCCTGCCTGTCTATCTGTGTGGTGCGCGCGCGCACGCGCGCGTGCGAGCGCGGGCGTGTATGTGTGTGTGTGTGTGTGTGGTGTGTGTGTGTGTGTGTGTGGTGTGTGTGTGGTGTGTGCGTGCGTGCGTGTGCATGTGTGAGTGCGTGTGTATGTGTGTGTGTGTGTGTGTGTCTCTCTCTCTCCTCTCTCTCTCTCTCTCTCTCTCCTCTCTCTCACTCTCTCTCTCTCTCTCTCTCTCCCTCTCCCCCTCTCTCTCTCCCCCCCCTCTCTCTCCTCTCTCTGGTCTGTGTCTGTCTCTGTCTCACCCTTCCCACTTCATTATGTTTATTCCCCCTCTCTCTATTTCACACTGTTTGTCTGTGTGTTTGTCTGTCCTGTCTGTCTGTCTCTCTCTCTCTGCCTCTAGTCTCTCTCTTTATCTCTCTCTTCTCTCTCTCTCTCTCGGGGGCGTGTAGCAAGATGGCGACTTGACAGCAGCGCCGAATGAGTCTCCCAAGTTAAAGTGAATTGGCGGAGCTGTCCTGAAACTACAGTGAATTATCGTGCTGTGGTGAACTATTTGGTGTTTTGGTACAAGATGTGCTGAATTATGATTGAACTGAATGCGTGGAGGGCCCGTATTGGCCTCTTTCAGTCCTCCAATCGAGGTGTATTCACGTTCAAACATGGGACAACACAGGTGGGCGATGGTGAAGTGGATGTGACACTGACCGACATTCTTACAGCATGTGTACTCATGTTATTGCAGCAAACTTTATTTACAGTTTAATATCGAACACAGTGGTGATGTACAATTTTCCCTTCTTCCTACCAGCCAGGATCACAGAATGATCAAAGGGACAATGCCATGTGGGGGAATGTGTACATTGGACTGAACAGTGACAGTGACACACTGTGTAAATTTTACATGCACGTGCCGATCGTCTTTTCCATGTGTGCTGTCAACGCTGTGTTCTCGGCATGGCGAATCTTGCTGAGTAACGACGTCGAGGTCAACCCAGGCCAGTGGACGGGCAGCACGTGGAACGCACGGAAAAGAGCGACAAAACTGGGTCGGAGTTGTTGACAGTTGAAGGAGACAGGCAGTTTACTTCAGGGGCAGTGTCAGAAATTCTGGCAGCCATCCAACTCCAATCTCAGCAGCTTCAATCACAGTTTGATGAACAAAACAGACAATTAAGTCAACAGAGGGAGGAGCAAGCAGAACAGAACAAGGCCATTAGAGATGAACTGAGTGACATTAAGAATGACTTAAGAAAAGTATCCGAAAAATGTGAAGCAATTAATGAACGTTGTGATGAACTAGAAAGTGAGAACACTAGACTGCATGGCAGAGTTGATGATATTTCTTCTGATCTGAGTGATTTGTATGCAGATGTAACGGACGGTAAAGAAGAATGTGCTCGAATGTGTGCTGTTGTGGATGGGCTGAAAGGAGAAATGAATAGAATGCATGATGAGGTTGACAGATTGGAGGAATTCTCACGTCGAGATAACCTCCGTATGTTTGGTGTTGCCCCTGTTGTACATGGTGAAAGAGAGGATTATGATGCATGTGCTAGGGCAGTGTGTGAGGCATTGAACGGGGTAGATGGGACCAGGGAGTGGATAGAAGAGGACATAGTTCGGGCACATAGAGTGGGAAGAGAGAAGACAGGAGAACCCAAAACGATGATATCAAGTTTAAACGGTGGAAAGACAAAATACGTTGATCAGAGACAGAGAGCTGAGGGGAAAGTTAGAAAAGAAAGGGATAAGAATAGCAAATGATCTGACCCACAGACAAATGAACATAATAGCCACAGCAAAGAGAGAAGGCAAAGCAGCTTTTTTGTGAAGGGGAAACTGACAGTTGGGCCTCGTAGGAATGAGGACAAAAGTTATGCAGAGGTGACTGCAGGAACAGGTGACAGCACCAGGAAGAATAATCCCACCCCCACCCACCGGGACTCAGATCACAGTCACCCCTCCCTCTTCCCCACCCAGGATTCCCACCCATTGCCAGTGGTCCACGTCACTATGGGGGTTTCCCCGCCATGTGACCAGCCCACAGGTAATGACCGCAAAATCCCCGCTACGCAGACCCGTGATGAGAACGCCAGTTTTAGCGCCCGTGCAACACGCCAGCGTGACGGAGTGAGTGCCAGTACTGCTGCACTCCAACTGGACAGAAATGTGCGTGGCGGACGACAAGCGTTGGGGCCACGTGCAAACGGTCGTGCAAAGTCGCCAAATAGAGAGAAACAACAAGCGGGGATGCATACTTACCTCAGCGGGCGGCCTCGTGGTTCGAATAAATCACCTGCCCTAACAACGCGTGGTCGCGCCTTGCGCTCCAGCACAAACACATGTAGATAGGACAGGCCAGGTCATCAAGCGTCTGAACTCAAATTTCTAAATTATAATGTTGAAAATCTGTATAAAAAACTTGCTGACATTTCTTTTTGTAAATTTTGTTTCAGATTTCGACATATATGTTTAACGGAAACTTTCATTCATGCCTCTTTTGACTTTAGTACGTCTTTAATGAGTATATAAAATTTAGCTCCCCTGCCAAAAAATTGTCATCCCACGGTAGAAATTCTGGAGGTGTTTTATTACTTATCAGAAAACAGTTTGCTGACTTTGTGAAAGAAATTGAATTTAGTTGTGAGAATGTGGTTGTTGTCCGGATAAATAAATGCGTTTTTGGTGTTAATAAAGATGTTATTGTTATTGCGTGTTATGTAGTCCCAGAAGGAGGACCACTTTACAACAACAAGGAACTGAAAGATGGATTCTGATTCTTGAAGAAAATGTATTGCAATCTGTCATTATGAAAATGTTTCCTTCGTAATGTGTGGAGACTTCAACGCTAGGACAGGTAATGAACAACCTACAGAGGAGCAGATGTTTCAATTATATACAGTGTGCAGATGATGAGGAGGACGATTGTTACATAAAGCGTTGTTCCAAGGATGTAATTGTGAACAATTTTGGACAGTCGTTGTTGGATTTCTGTTTTCTGTTTAATCTTTCGATTGTAAATGGTTCATGTAACACTGATGCAGAAGGAGAATTTACTTTTGTATCTCCACATGGTTGTAGTGTTATTGATTTATTTTTTGGTGTCGAGAGAAATAGCTTCTGATTGCAATTTAAAAGTGAATGATAATCTTTTTTCATGGCATTTACCAGTGCAGCTTACATGGAAACAATGTCCAGTCAGAAAAATATGCCAGCTATACCCATCACCAGTGAAGAGCGAGTGATATGGTCAGATGAAAAAGTACAGATGTTTAAAGACGAGTTAAATTCTGACGAATTTAAAGAGAGTATTGCCACAGCCACGGATATTTTAGTTAATGATGTGAATGAGTGTGTTGAACTTTTTTCGAATGCTTTATATGGAGCTGCTGCGTGCATGATTAGGATGGTAAGTCGGAAGAAAAGAACAGCGAACGAATGGTTTGATGATGAATGTGAAAAGAAGAAAAAAATTGTCAGAAGACTGTTACAACAATTTCAGAGAGCTAGAACAGTCAAAGGAAAAATTGAGAAGAAGAACATTTATATTGAAGAGAGGAAACAATACATTGAACTGAGAAAAGAAAAGAAGAGGGCATTTGACGAAACAAAAAATGCAAAGTTAAAAGAGTCGATAAATGATCCAAGGTTGTTTTGGACGACAATCAGGTCAATTAATAGAAAGGCTGTTATCTATAATGAAATAACTTCACAACAGTGGCACGACCATTTTTGCAGTGTATTCAACTTATTTGAGAATGAACACGACATTGCATATACCGAAGACGTTGAAGTCGAAGAAACGTTGGGTGAACCTTTATTTAATGATCCTATCACATTAGAAGAAGTGAAATCAAGTATTGGGCATCTAAAAAATGGAAAAAGTGCTGGATCAGATAAAATAATTAGTGAGATGTTAAGACATGCCAAATGATTCCGTCCTAAACATTTTGGTTTCGTTATTTAACACATTATTTGACAATGGGACATTTCCCCAAGGGATGGTCGAAATCAATTATTGTACCGATCTATAAAAAGGGGGATGCAAATAGTCCAGATAATTACAGAGGCGTAGCTCTTACAAGCGTTGTTAGTAAAGTGTACACTTATATTTTGAACAAAAGATTAACAAATTGGGCACAGAGAGAGGAGAAGATAGTTGAAGAACAGGCAGGTTTTCGAGCAGGATACAGCACTATTGACCATATTTTCACTTTGTATGCATTAGTACAAAAGTTTCTCATGAAGAACACCAAACTATATGTCGCTTTGTGGACTTTAAAAAGGCGTTTGACTCTATAAATAGAAATATGTTATGGCATGTCCTGAGAAAACTGGTGTCAATGGTAAATTGTACCTGGCGCTTTGTGGGATATACGAATCGGTCATTGCTTGTGTGCGTGAAAAGAATGCTTATTCGGATTTAGTTTTATGTCCACGTGGCGTAAAACAAGGCTGCATTTGAGTCCACAGCTGTTTGCATTTTTTATAAATGAATTAGCCCATGAAATGTCCAGAAAAGGTAGACATGGTGTACAGATGATCCCTGGAGCTGTTGAATTATTTATGTTGCTATTTGCTGACGATGTAATTTTAGTTTCAAGCACTGCTGTTGGTCTACAGAGTCAGCTTGATGTGTTGAAGTGTGAGGCAGATAGATTACAATTAACTGTTAATTTAGATAAAACAAATATAATAATTTTTCGCATGGGTGGTTACTTGTCTCGGAGAGAAAAATGGTATTACTCTAACGCTGAGGTAAAGGTAACCAATGCATACAAATACCTCGGAATGATCTTTACAACGAGGTTAAGTTTACATTCCGGATGGTCTGAAACGTTTAAGAAAGGAAGAAAGGAGTAATAGAAATTCTAAGAGCAATGAAAAAAATAAATGCAATTGATCCCTCTTTATTTTGGAAGTTATTTGATACACAAATAGAACCAATGTTAACATATGCAGCAGAAATATGGGGACTTGAAGAAAAGTTGCAAATGAAAAAGTACATACTTTTGCGATTAAACGGTTTCTAAATATTCCATTGCATTCATCAAATACAATGGCATATGGCGATTCTGGAAGATATCCTCTTTTCATTCGATCTTTTGGGAAATGCGTTAAATATTGGTTAAAACTTACCCAACTACCTACAAGCAGATTATGTAGACAAGCATACGAAATGTTACTGCGGCAATTTGAGTTAGGAAAGCAGAACTGGGTTGCTACTATAAAACAGGTTTTGACAGTAAACGGATTTGGTGTGGTATGGCTTAGTCAGGGGGTTGGCGATAAAAGAGCATTTATGTTGGAATTTAGAGACCGTCTCATCGCATGTTATAAACAAAATTGGCATTCCAAGATGGAAGATGATATGAAGTATTCCTGGTTCCATTCGTTTAAAAGTATTTTACAACCTGAAAAATTTCTGACTGTAGTTACTAATAAATGGCACAGGGATATGCTTGCTAGATTTAGAAGTAGGACACTTGGACTAAATGCAACAAAAGATGGTTTAATCCCGAAGGCATTGTGGACGATTTGTGTGTAATGTGTACAGATGGTATGAGAGAAAATGAAGATCATTTTCTATTCTCTTGTGCGGCTTATAACGATATCAGACAGAAGTCTCAACTTTTTAATATTATTGCGACAGAAAATCATAACCTATGTAGTTTGTTGACCTCTGACAATAATAGATAATAACTCTACTGGCTAAGTATGTGGCAGAAGCATCAAATGTTAGGAAAAAGAAATGTTCGTTAAGAACTAATGTTTGAGTTTTTCATGTATTCCGCAAGTTTGATGACCTTGGTAAGAAATGGTTTTGTTTTCTTTACTAGTATAGTAATCCGTTACAATTCATGTTTCTTTGCATTATAAACTTGTTTTTCGGCGCTGCAAATATTGATGTACACCCCCTTGACATAAAGGCCATGTAGGCCATTGTCAATAAAAACGTATCTGAAGCGTCTGAAGCGTCTCTCTCTCTCTCTTCTCTTTCGCTCTCTCCTCTGTCTATCTGTCTCCTTTTCTTTCTGTCTGTCTGTCTGTCTGTCTGTCTGTCTGTCTGTCTGTCTGTCTCTCTCTCTCTCTCTCTCTCTCTCTCTCTCTCTCTCTCTCTCCCTCTCTCTCTCTCTCTCTCTCATCCCTCTCTCCTATCTCTCTCTCTCTCTCTCTCCTCTCTCTCTCTCCTCTCTCTCTCTCTCTCTCAGAGGAGAAGTGAAGAGAGGTGGGGGAGGGGAGGAAGAGAAGTGGGCTAGTCGCTAATTTGATTCTTATATTTTGCATCTCTTTTCATTACTGAAGACAAGATATAAATACAATCATGACGTGTGTGTATGTGTTGTGTGTGTGTGTGTGTGTGTGTGTGTGTGTGTGTGTGTGTGTGAGAAGAGAGTGTGTGTGTGAGTGAGTGAGTGAGTGAGTGAGTGTGTGTGTGTGTGTGTGTGTGTGTGTGTGTGTGTGTGTGTGTGTGTGTGTGTTGTGTGTTTCACGCACTCTCCCCCTCTCTCACTCTGTTTCTCTTTCTTGTATTTGCTCTCTCTCTCTCTCACTCTCTCTCTCTCCTCCTCCTCTCTCCTCTCTCTCTCTCTCTCTCTCTCTCTCTCTGAGTGTCTGCTTGGCTTTCGTGGTGAGTGGACATTTTTAGCTGCGCTTCAGTGAACTGTTCTTACTAGAGCAGTAGCCGTTTTTCTGACTCAGAATGTTTTCTCTTCTTTCTCCTTTCCTTGTTTAAGATTACTTTTTAGAACCGCGTTGTCAATGTAGACATGGAAAACACTTTAAATTTAGAGATTCTTTTGAAAAGTCAAACCCAAGAGTTTAGAAAATGTGTGCACGAAGTTTTAGACATCCGTTTTAAAGACGTGACAACGCAATTTTCGGAACAGCTGGATACAGCAATGCGTGAGTTGCGATGCCAATTTCACGAACTTCACAGCAAAACTCTAGCCCTCGAACAAGCAGTTACATCGGCCACTTCAGAAAGAAAGGAACTGAAACACTCTATTTCCGAATTGACCAGAGGCTGTCAAAAATCACAGAAAACTTCGCTGAAAAGTTGGATAAACTGGAAACGTTCTCGCGAAGAGACGATATTATTCTTTACAATGTGCCGCGCTCAAGGAATTCTGAATCGTATGAGGAATGTGTTCAGACAGTGTTACATGTTTTGAAAGGAACATAATAGACAAACAGTTGTGTCGTGATGATATCGTTTGGGCGCATCGCCTCGGAAAGTATGACAGGGGAGGTCGACCTCCACCCATCATTGTGAAATTGGCTCGTTGGTCTGACAAGATGGCAGTGCTGACGTGTGGTAGAGAAGCACTAAGGAAGAAGAAAGTGACAGTGTCTGGAGACCTAACGGACAGGCAGAGAGACACAGTGCAGTATTACCACCGCCAAGGCTTGCACGCTTTTTACCGGGGCAACACACTGGTGGTGGAGCAACATAGGGAGACACACAGTCAACACCAAGAACATCTCGGTATGGGTGCAGGCGCTGGTTACCATGAGGACGGGGCCTACCGAGAGATGGGGCCTACCAACGCGAGGACGGGGCCTAGCGAGGAAACCGGGCCTACCGACACGCATACCGAGGAGACGGGGCCTACCAACGCGAGGACGGGGCCTACCGACGTGAGGAAGGGGTCTACCGACGCGAGGACGGGGCCTACCGAGAGATGGGTCCTTCCGACGCCAGAACGGGCCAACCGAGGAACGGGAGCTACCAAGGAGACAGGGCCTACCAATGTGAGGACTGTGCCTACCGAGGAGATGGGGCCTACCAACGTGAGGACTGTGCCTACCGAGGAGATAGGGCCTACCAACGTTAGGACTGTGCCTACCGAGGAGATAGGGCCAACCGACGTGAGGAAGGGGTCTACCGACGCGAGGACGGGGCCTACCGAGGAGATGGGCCTACCAACGTGAGGACTGTGCCTACCGAGGAGACAGGGCCTACCGACGTGAGGACTGGGCCTACCGAGGAGACGGGCCTACCAGCGTGAGTACGGGGCCTACCGAGGAGACGGGGCCTACCGACGTGAGACGGGGCCTACCGAGGAGACGGGGCCTACCGGCACGACGATGGAGCTTACCAACGTGACGACGGTCCTGTCGCCGAGCGGACGGGGCCAATCGATCAGACGGGCCTACCAGAACGGGAACCGGGACTACTGGAGGAACATGGCCTACTGTTACGAGGACGGGGCATTTTAATGTGAGAAAGAGTCAACCTACGACTAAAGCACCAGGCCAGTGGCAACACCAGCCAAAGACGGGGTGTGGACAGTGTGTTAGCTGCAGTGTCGACACAGCAGGGATACAGTGAGGGACGTACTGGTAATACAAACTGTGAGTATAGAAGTGAAAGTGTGCGGTACGATGTCAGGGCAGCTGGAACTATGACTACCATCCACACCCCTACAACCATTTGTCAACAAAGAGACAGAACAGTGTTTTAATCCCTGTGCCCGATAGTAATGCACCAAAAACATGTAACATTGTAAGTGAGAACAATGTCGTTTTAGAATCACGGCCCATTCTCTCCACTGTTTCAAATGTTGTGCAAAACAGTAGCACATGTGTGCCTGACTCGGACATTGTAGGCAGCGTGACATTGGATGATGATTGTGAGTGCGAGCACCGTGAGTGAGTACGAGAACACAAATGAAAACCGAGTGTGCATGACTTCATGTAATGAACAAAATATGACAGAACAAACAACTGCACAAGCAGTTGACGAACAGAATCCTGACGGAAATGACACCGAAATAACTGACATACAAAATGCAGACAGTGATGTCGAACAAATTGTTGAGACATCTGACGAACAGTGTTCAGAGTTAATTAATGAGCATGAATCTGACATTGCTGCCGCTACTGACGTGGTTGACGTACAAAACAAACAAAATGCCGACATAGCTGATGAGAAAGATAGAGAAATGACGAATTTACCCAGCAAGACAAAAAACAGACTGACAAAAACTCTGACAAAGATTCTGGAATAAACCCTCAGCACCCTAACTCAGAACGGAACAGTGAAGTACAAACGTCTAACACAAACAGACCTGGCAAAACCAACAAAAAACATCAGTGTAATGACCAGATGAGGCAAAGAGAAAACGATAAGAAGACAAACACAAATGGTAGGCGCAAATCCGCACGAAACACAACGAGGACCTGACAATAGACCAAGAAGTGCCTCATGTACCAGTGTGGCAAGTAAACTCCAAGCCACAATCCATGAAGTGACCAATATAGACTCTTTAACTGTCAATCCAGACACTGCATAGGGATTCGGCCAGGCCCATATCACGAAAACTCTGAAATTCGTGACTTACAACATTGAAGGACTGTCACATGTTTTTGATAACGATCTTCCATCTTCTTCTTCTTCATCGTTCGCTCAGACAGGAATCCCCGATGCACAACGAAGGCTGCCGTCCGACGGAGGCTCTCCAGAGATCCGTAGAGTTTCTCCTCATCGGTTGGTCAGCAGGCCAGGTCTCTGCTCTCAGGTTATGGTGTGTTGGACAGTCCTGTAGGAAGTGTTCCACTGTCATTGGGGCTGTACCGCAGGGCACACTGCAGACTCACCATGTGGAACCTTGTGAACATGTGATGGTGTAGCCTGGAGCGGACCGTCCTCAGCCTCACAATGTTTACTTGGTTCTGGTCTGGGTAGGAGGTAGTAGGATCTGTCTGGTTATAATCTGGATGTAGCTGAAGCCATCTTTTCCTCTGCTTCTCCTTGATGATCGTCTTGGCCTCTTCATAGGAGATTTCCTGTTCCTCTTGTGGCTGCTCTCCTCCTTCCTTCGCCAGTCGGTCTGCCTCCTCATTGCCTGCTATGTTGCAGTGTGAGGGTATCCACTGAATGACGGTTATTTTAGTGGCCTGCTGCAGTCTGGAAAGTGCAGAGACAAGGGGGTTGAGGTCCTTGATCTTTGGGTTTCTGTACAGTCTGCAGTGCTGACAGTGCATCAGAGAAGATGACGACTTTGGGATGTATGGCCTCTCTATTCGCACAGTGTCTCTGCTGGTGTCTGCAATGCGTCTGCCTCAGCTTTGTAATTCGTGGAGAATTTACCAGTGGGATGGCTTGTCGGACGTGAGTTCCATCCTTCAAGGTTACGAATATTCCTCCACCTGCATTTTTGTAGCCTCCTCTGCTGAGCCGTCCGTGTAGGCATACGTCCACAGCTCCTTGGGATATACCTGTTCCACATAGTCTAGAGCTAGTGCTTTCTTCTCTGGTTCTGACTGTGTGCCCTTTGTGAGAATGCCTGGGATTGTCTCTCTGACTTCCAGAAACTGGTCCCTTCTCCAAGCGGGTACAGAACTGTGTGTTGGGATCTGCTTGTTCCCTTGCTTAGTAGTTCAGGTCCTCCTATGGAGTCGCGAGCGTTTGTACAAAACTGCTGCGCTTCAGTCTGCACTTGGTTGGCTCTGACATTCTTTTGTTCATGGGGTGATTCTTCATCCTCTTGAATTTGGCAGCTTGGGTGAGGATTATGGCATCTCTCCTGCTTTCAAGGCTTTGAAGACCTGTCAGAGTTCCCATGGCTTGGATCGGGTTGATTTGAGAGTGCCAGGATGATCCTGGACGCCTGGTTCTGGACCTTGGTAACTTTGTCTAGGTTGGTCTTGGCTGCTGTCCCCCAGGCAGCTGTACCATATTCTAGGACAGGTCTGACTCGTCCAAGGTACAGTTTCTTCTGGATGTTGTGGTCGGCTCCCCAGGAAGTTCCTGATAATTTCTTCATCAATGCCAAACGTAGCCTGGCTCTTCCTGTGCACTTGTTGATCTGGTGTCTCCAAGTCATCCTGGGGTCAAAATGTGACTCCTAAGTAAGTGGGTGACTTATCCTGTGGGAGGACGTGGCCATTCACCTGGAGGCGTGCACTCTGTTCTTTTGTAGCCAGGCTGAAGATGGTGTATGTGTTTTTTCTGGCATTGATGGTTACGAGCCACTTTTTTGTCCATGTCTCGATCTTTCTCAGGGCTTCCTGGATCCTTACAGTGGCTGTTGTTATGTACTGCTCAGAGCATCAAATGGCAAGATCGTCTGCGTAGATTGCACCATGGGTCTTCGATCTTATTTAAGTAGCTTTAATTTTTGTTTGCTTGTAGAAACTTTTGCTACTCACTTTCCAGACCATTTCTTTCCTAGTTTTAAATCTTTCATAATTCCTGGTGTTAAGCTATCCGACGGTATAACAGCCAGATTATCGGGTGGTTTGACTCTCCTTGTCAAAAAGGAATTAGCAGCCTATGTGGAACAAGTGTTTGTTGAATATGACAAATAGTAGTTATGAAACTGGCTAAAGAATTGTTTAACACAGATTCTCCTACAATTTAGATCGGAACGTATATTCCACCCATGAATTCTCAGTATTATCAGGACACTGAAATATCCAATGGCGTGGCTCTCTTAGAACAGTGTATCCTAGATCTGATGGAAACGTTTGGAAATGTACCACTTTTTCTTCTGGCGATTTCAACGCACGAACTGGGGGAAAGAACAGTTGTGAGAGAGATGATGAATGGGACGACGCTGCGCTTTGGAAGGGGTGATGATCAAGCGTCTTTTCGCACGTCTAAAGACACTGTTTTAAATGAATTTGGTATATATTTGTTGAATGTTTGTGATTGTTTTGAGTTATCCATTTTGAATGGGGCCGTTAAAGGCTATATTGATCTTGGCAACTTTACATATATTTCTCCGACTGGATGCAGCATTGTTGACTATGCCATAATGTCAAAACGTTTGATTAGTCACTGTGTATCTTTGCATGTCAGACCAAGAATAGAGTCAAAACATATGCCTCTAGAAGTCATATTGAAGTCACAATTGAGCAGCCCCACTAATGATACTTTACCAGAAAAATCGTACGCATTTGAGAAATTAATTTGGGATGGAAGTAAAAGTGAAGAGTTTCGAGAAAATATTGAATCAGACGATTTCAAGCTCTGCTTGGAAAATGCTACTCTTGGTGTTCACGATGACGTAAACAAAGCCGCTGACATTTCAATGATGCGTTACTTTCTGCTAGTCAATGTATGAAGAAAACTATCGTAGTTGGTAAAGAAAAATCAAATGTATGGTTTGACCAAGAATGTCGGCAGCAGCACAGAAAGGAGCTCAGACACGATCTGCGACAGTTATATTGTGTTCGTACAAATAAGGATATCGAGGACATCGACAATATTGAAAATGTTGACAAAGAAGAGATGTTAAGGGCAGATTACAACCAAAAACGTAGAGATTACAAAAGATTATTAGAATATAAACGAAAACAACATCGGCAAGAAGGTGTAGAATCTCTCAATGAAAATATTAACAACTCGTCTGGCTTTTGGAATAAAATTAAGTCCTGTATGTATAAGAAACCTGCTACAAATGCTATTTCTGCAGAAGACTGGTACAACCATTTTTGTGACGTATTTCAGTCTGATGTAAATATAGACGATGTACAAAACGCTAACAATGAAAACGAGTCCCAGCAGAGTGAATGCTTTAATCACTTCAACACAGAGACTCTTGAATGCAAAATCACCGAATCTGAGGTGTACACAGCTGTCCGCACCTTGAAGAATGGGAAAGCAGCAGGGCCAGACGGAATTATGGGGAAATATTTAAAAATTCGATCTGTACTATTGCTCCCTTTTTATTTGTATCGACTTAACTGAGAATGAAGTGCACTTTGTTTTACAATGCCCCTTATATAACGACTTAAGGCAACAGAATATTCCTTCTAAATATTTTAGTCAGCCATCTTTGTTCAAACTTACGATGCTCCTTTCATCTGAAAACAATTCATTTAATACAAGACTGTCTAGGTACCTTGAAAAAGCATTCAAAATACGCAAATTATGTATTGACTTACTGTAACTTTTTTGATGGCTGGATTATAGGGCTATAATGCTTCTTATCAGTAGAGTTATCAGCAAATATCACAGTTATCACAGTAGTATTTGCATATATGGCATTGGTGGTTGTAATAGTAGTAATGCTAGTGGCGGTGGCAGTAGCAGTAAGGGGGTGGTAGTAGTGGTATACTAGTATAGTTGTAATTGTTGTGATGATGATGATGATGATGATAAAGATGATGATGATGACGATGATGATGATTTTGATAATGACAATGGTGAGGATGATAACAAGTCTCTTCTTCTTCTTCTTCTTCTTCTTCTTCTTCTTCTTCTTCTTCTCTCTTCTTCTTCTTCTTCTCTTCTTCTTCACTACAAATGTCATGTTCTTTTTGTTTTGTTACTGCTTCATATCGTCAGTCAGTATTAACGAATTAGATATCTTAAATTGATTGTTAAACATTTTGCATATACAAAATTTGTAACCTAATAACCGCAAAGTCATGTTAAACACTCCATGATATGGGCCAATGGCCTGATCATGAAATATTCAGTGTTCTCCTCTCCTCTCCCCCTCTCCTTTTCTCCCCTCCCTCTCCTACTCCCTCTCCTCTCTCCCTCACTCTCTCCTCTCCTCTCTCTCTCTCTCTCTCTCTTTTCTGAAAAAAAGGTAGAAAAATATGCAAACACTCAAAAAAATGAATACTAAGACTTACATGATTACTGCATCTCGTGTTTTCTCATGACGTCCATAATACTGACTCCCTATTTTTTGGATTGCTAGTTGTCATATGTGTCCCCCCTCTGCTGCGAGCTGTGTCTTTTGGTCTTTTTTGGGTTTTCCTCTGTCCCCTATTTATAACACTTTAGAAAGCTGGTTAGATCTTCCTGCGGGGGTCTTCTTCCTTCGTCCCTTTATTCCTTAATCCGGCTCGCACCTCCAGTCGTGATGGGTAACAACGATGCTGTACCATGCGATCCTACAATTTTGAGCGTGCAATGAGATCTCAACATAGTGAGCAGAGTCTCCAAATTAATGTGTGTTTTTTGATCCTCCAGAAACTCCGTTTTTGATGAGGGGTTACCTGGATGTATATATGCATTCGTGAGTACAAGGCTTTTCTGATTTCCATCAGTCTTCCAGCCTCACACCCTTTATATTGACTCGAAAAGAAAGAAAAAAACAACAACAAAAAAACAGCACTACATTTGAAAATATTATATGTTAGATAGGAATCGCTGTTCTTTACGAACTCCTCAGCTTTGTAATGTATTTATTGAAAAAAAAATGACAGTAGATTTTATCTTACATAAATCAAAAAGTCAACATTTACTTTCTCACCAATTTTCACACACACCCCAAAACACACACGCACGCACGCACGCACGCACACATACATACACACACGCACGTTCACAAATATACACACACATATGGCGCGCACGCGCCCACTCCCTGCCCCCCCCCCCCCCCCCCCCCCCCCCCATACAAACCATCACTAACGCATCCAAGAACACATGAGCAAAGATCCCATACTTTCTCACCAATTTTCAAAACACCACACACACACACACACACACACACACACACACACACACACACACACCACACACACACACACACAAAACACTTCCCTCATATCCCCTCTTCCTTCCTTTCTGTGTCTCTAGACAAACGATCACAAGTGGCAGACTCTCTAAGAAAACCATTCTGAAAACCTGTGTGCATGTTGATCTTAAGCCCGGCCATGGACGGACTGTTTGACTGGTGAACACCAGAGAATGCACCCAACTACCCAACATCACCTACATTATTTGAAACATTTTCATTCCCAAGTACTGAAATGCTCAACATTCTATTCATTTAATTAAAGCGTTTCATTCCCAAGTACCGAAACGCCCAACATTTTCATTAATTGAAAGGGCTCATTTCCACGTACGAAATGCTCAACATTTTCGTCATCAATTGAAACGTTCCATTCCATTCAGTGACTGTTTTGTGGCCTCAGACTGGCCCCTTTTGTCCTGTCGTCTGTCCTTGACCTTGTTTCCCAACCGTTGCAGCACACGCTGTAGCTGGGTGTCTCTGCGTCGCTCCAAGGGCCACGTTCAACACGTACAGAGCGGATTGATCGCCATGTTGAATGGCAAGACAAAGGCTGTCCAGCAGAGCGGATGTCCTCAGGCATGACGTTGATGTGGGCATCAGCAGCACCAAAAACATCCAGCAGGAACCAGCCACGGCGTCGGTCACTGAAGGGGAATGGTGCGGCGAGCAGAGTCCAGCTGGTGTGATCTTTGAGAGTTGACCGAAACACAATGGGGTTGGCAAAAACGATGATGTAGATTATACCTGACCTCCCAAATTGTCACGCCATCAGCAATGTGTTCAGTATGACCACAGCATGTAACCCATGGTCATGGGCACCCAGGTGCTGGTCAAGGGGAGAGGGACACACAGACTGCTTTGAGCTGTGACGTCCAGGGGAAGAGATGGAGTGTGGTGGACAGAATGACACCCATCCCCCAACACAGGACGCTGGGGGTCACCACCTCCCTGCTTCCCCACACCTGTGGGCCCTGGCCTGGCCAGGTGAACACAGTGACCCACTGTCAGACACACCAGGATCAAAGGCAGACACCGGGACACAGAATAGGTACAGAAAGCTGCACAGGGAACACCACGGACTGACCTCCACCACCTGTCTACCCACAATACTTCCCCCAGAACACCTGGTCAGCCACACACACTCCCAACAGATACACCCCCATCAGCAATTGGACATGGACAACTGAGACACAAAGACGGCACACCTGCTCCTCTTCTCCCGATCTCCATGCAGCAGGAAGAAGAGGTTAACTCCATTGCCCAGCAAGGTGACAGCGCCAGGGTGGCAGTCACAGCACGTAGAGCGGGTGATCCCAGCAGATTGTGACAGGAGGAAGGAGAGGGGAGGAGTGGCAGTTCTGGAGTGGAAGTCTGCGGGCAAGTTCTGAGGCAACACAGTGTGGGCAGGTCTGTATGTACAGAGTGTAACAGGGAGAGGGGTGTGACCAGTGATGGGGGAGGTGGTGCAGGCCCACATCCTTTTCACTCCAGTGTCTGTAGCTGTGGTGTGGGGCAAGCTGCCATCACCCCTGCAGGCCACTCTGACGGGTTGAGGACGGTCAGTGAGGAGACCACGTTGACCGCCTGGAGTGTATGTGGGGTTGGTGACTCTGACATCGTGGCCTTCAAACACTTCAGTCAGAGGTTACTTGTCAGCAGAAAACACCCATGAGATGATTCACATCTTTAAACATGTCTGGGGTCAGTGTGGGGAATGAGGTTGTAGCTGACATCAAAAATGACCAAATTGGATAACAGGGGAAAGAGAGGGTCATGAGATCACAACGTTGTAGAGCCAGAAACGCCAACATGGTATTGTTCCACAACGTTCCGGCCTCAGTCCCACTGTCGCTGGCATCCAAATAACGCACGTCAGGAAACCTTTCTGTATTGAACTTTCTTCTGCCAATGAAAAGAAAGACCCTGGCACGTGCAATCTGGGACACACGTGAAATTTCAAAAACCGTTCATCAACCTGCTAGTTTTCAATGCAGGAATCCATCACACACGTGGTCAGGATGCAGACAGACATGGGAACCCCTGCAACCCGGGAGAACCCTGGGCATGTGAACTGCTCACAGTGCATCCGTCCTCATGACCCCCGGGCAGTCGTTCATTTCATTGCAGAGGACAAAGACAGGCAGACAGTAACCATCACCAGGACACTGGGAAATGGGTCTGTGACACACTGTGACGTCACTCATGTCGTCGTCATCGTAGAGGAAGGCAGTGGTTCGAAGAAAGCTTTGCCATAAACAACCTGACCAAAATTCACCACAGCTGGGGGTGGGAGATAACGACATGATCAGTGTAGTAAGTGAGATTGGAAATCATTTTCAGATGTCTTTCCCTGGGTAAGGAACTCTCCAAAATTCCATGGTGAATAGCACACCCTTGTTCGTCAGCCGAGTTTAAACATTCTGCTCAATGCTGCACCACTCAGAGTGTGAAAAGCACTGAATATGAAAGATATGATTGACATGTGACAATCTGGAACATCACCATCACCTGAAAATCATTCTCCTTCCTCTCTCTTTCCTCTCTCTCTCTCCCCTCTCTTTCCCTCTCATCCACCTCTCTCCTCTCTCCTCTCTCTCTCCTCTCTCTCTCTTTCTCCTCAAGTAACAAAAAATGACGTCTTCCTTGATAACAAACACCGATTCAAACTGCACCAACCCACCTGCCATGGCAGGCTGTGTCTGTCCACCCAACGCCAGAGACTGTGCAGAGACCAACAGCCAGAGACTGTGCAGGAGACCACCTGCCATGGCAGGCTGTGTCTGTCCACCCAACAGCCAGAACTGTGCAGGAGGGCCATCTGCCATGGGGGGGCTGTGTCTGTCCACCCATCGGCCAGAGACTGGCAGGAGACCACCTGCCATGGCAGGCTGTGTCTGTCCACCCATAGCCAGAGACTGTGCACCAAGACCACCTGCCATGGCAGGGTGTGTCCCGTCCACCCATCAGCCAGAATCTGTGCAGGAGACCACCTGCCATGGCAGGCGTTCTGTCCACCCCATAGCCCAAGACGTGCACCAAGACCACCTGCCATGGCAGGCTGTGTCTGTCCACCCATCAGCCAGAGACTGTGCACAAAGACCACCTGCCATGGCAGGCTGTGTCTGTCCACCCAACAGCCAGAGACTGTGCAGGAGACCACCTGCCATGGCAGGCTGTGTCTGTCCACCCATCAGCCAGAGACTGTGCACCAAGAACCACCACCATGGCAGGCTGTGCTGTCCACCCACCAGCCAGAGACGTGGCACCAAGACCACCAGCCATGGGAGGCTGTGTCTGTCCACCCATAGCCAAGACTGTGCAGGAGACCACCTGCCATGGCAGGCTGTGTCTGTCCACCCAACAGCCAAGACTGTGCAGGGGACCACCTGCCATGGCAGGCTGTGTCTGTCCACCCATCAGCCAGAGACTGTGCACCAAGACCACCAGCCATGGCAGGCTGTGTCTGTCCACCCATAGCCAGAGCTGTGCAGGGGACTACCTGCCATGGGAGGCTGTGTCTGTCCAACCCATAGCCCAGAGACTTGCAGGAGACCCACAGCTTTATTTTTCCGTCCCCTTCGAGACATTTAATTAAAGGGGCCCAACAAACAAGGCTTTCACATTTCTAATCCAACATTTTTGTTGTTGTAGTCCAAGCAGAGGCATATATCAAACTTGTGTACTAGTTAACTAGGGAAAATTAACTTCCCAGAAAGTGATGACGTCATTTTTGCACAATTGTGTTGTGTGTGTTGGTGTGTGTGGTGTGTTTTTCATTGTTTGAATTCGCCTGACCACTTATGTCAAAAACTTTCATGCCGTATCTACATTATCTACAGGAAAATAAACCTAGTCGAGTTTGGTATTAAAAGAATTGTCGGAATTTGCCTATTCAGTCATCTCAAAAGCACAGGTATATTACATTTTCACGACAACTATTAATTATCAAACTAACAGCCCCACTTTTAATGGCCGCTCAGCAATGCCCAACACATTGTCCCAGACCGGCTTTACACAGATGACATTCAGTTCGCCGAGTACAGCACGGTTTGCTGGCTGGTGGGGGGCACCTGCAGAAAACACCCCTTTCCCTGACCCGCACTCACGGCTTGGCGTCTGCAGCTGTGGGTGAGCTGTAAACTCCCCTTACTCTCAAAACTAAGTGGCATGCTCTGAACAGCTGTGGACCCCTGCCATGGCAGGCGTGTCTGTCCACCCATCAGCCAAGACTTGCAGGGGACCACCTGCCATGGCAGGCTGTGTCTGTCCACCCATCAGCCAGAGACTGTGCAGGAGACCACCGCCATGGCAGGCTGTGCTGTCCCCCCATCAGCCAGAGACTGTGCACCAAGACCACCTGCCATGGCAGGCTGTGTCTGTCCACCCATCAGCCAAGACTTGCAGGAAAACCAACTGCCATGAAAGGACGTACCTTTTTTTTAATGTTTTGGCAGTGTGGTGCGTGCGTGCGTCGTGTGTGTGTGTGAATTTGATGGATCACCCCCTTCAAGCTATCTTTTACTTTTTAATCCATGAATTATATGAACCAAGCTATTTGACTTTTATTTTCTCTTTTACTGTTTTAATAATCATGCATTTGGTGATACATTGCATGGCATTGACATTTTGTTCTTTTTTAAATTTCCCTTTCTTCATGCTATTAGGGAATGTTATTTTACTGTTCAAATGCTTATACAGTGTGTGTATGTGCGCGTGCGTGGTGCGTGTGTGTGTGTGTGTGTGTGTGTGTGTGTGTGTGTGGTGTGTGGTTGTGTTGTGTGTGTGTGTGTAGGGGGGTGTAAGTGTGCTTTTTTCTGCTAATGTGAAGGACCACCTTTCCAAGCTATTATTTAAATCTTTTTTCATGACTTAATTGTCCCTTTCCCTTTACTGTTTAAATCATCAAACTTTTCTGTGACATCATGGCATGGTGCAGGAAATTATTATCCGCATTTATTCCTTACTGGTACTAACCGGGAATGTTTATATATATATATATTATACAATAAACTAATAAAATTTCCCAAGGGTAAGTACCGAGCAGCACCCTTCCGGCAACTTACAGAACAGCTTGGTATTGCAATGACTGCAAAAAATATTCAATTTTAAAAATAGCTTGCTCTTATGTCTTTGAGTGAAGAAATAGGGGGAGATAAGCATTCATATCTGCAGTGGTAGATAATTCTTCCAAACTAACAGTTAGAAGAAAAAGAAGAAGAAGAAGAAGAAGAAGAAAAAGAAGAAGAAGAAGAAGAAGAAGAAGAAGAAGAAGAAGAAGAAGAAGAAGAAGAAGAAGAAATAAAGAAGAAGAACAAATAAAATTCGAAATCCAGGTAACATTGGCTTCAGATTTGCTACATATTCGCCGTAGCTTCGTCAGATCAAACCACAAAAGCGATGTTAATCTTAGGTATGCTCATAAGTGTAACGTGGCCCGCCACGCCTGCACTCACACACACCCCACTGATCGCTCAGTGCCATTCCTCAAGATTGTTCCCATTGAAAAAGTCGAAAGTGTAGAGAGACTGCTATCCAGAGAAATATACTGGCAAGCCAACCTTGGCACTATATTTATTGGTCTGAATAAAAGAAAGGATATAAATGCACTTCTCAAAAGAAGAATAAACTATTCATAGAATAGGATGCCTGTCAAATTCCTACCATGAAGTGAAATAGACTCTACATAGTAATATCAAGAGTTTTAAAATGATTTGCTTGTGCACTTTAAGTGCCTATGGATGGGCCCTTCTTGCGTGTGCGATTAACTGAGACTTGTTCACGTTGGTTTTTCTAGTTGAGCAGTCAGTCAGTCAGTTTCCTCCCCAAAGACAGGAATGTTTAATCTGTGCTGTTTTACTGGAATGGGTTTAAGTCACTTTTTAGTTGAAGATCTCTAAGACGACATGATGGTAAGCACCATTTTCCTTCAAAGTATTTAGTAACAAGATATTTCTCCCATGCGGCCTCTCTCTCTTCTCTCTCTCTCTCTCTCTCTCTCCCCTCTCTCTCCCCTCTCTCTCTCTCTCTCTCTCTCTCTCTCTCTCTCTCTCTCCTTTCTCTCTCTCTTTCTTCTTTCTCTCTTCTTTTCTCTCTCTCTCTCTCTCTCTCTCTCTCTCTCTCTCTCTCTCTCTCTCTCTCTCTCGCCTTTTCTCTATCTCTCTTTCTTCTCTCTCTCTCTCTCTCGCTTTCTCTTTCTCTCTCTCTCTTTCTCTCTCTCTTTCTCTCTCTTCTCTCTCTCTCTCTCTCTCTCTCTCTCTCTCTCTCTCTCTCTCTCTCTCTCTCTCTCTCTCTCTCTCTCTCTCTCTCTCTCTCTCTCTCTCTCTCTCTCTCTTCCCCTCTGTCCTGTTTTGGTATCTGGTGGGGTTCATGCTGAAATCCTTGATATTGCTGGAATTGTTTTCCTCCCAGTGGATAGATTCTGTTGTTACACATGTGCTTTTACAAAGATCATAATAGGAGAATGACAGTCATTTTAACAGAAGAAAGCGGCAAGTGTGAAATGTTTTGTGCAGTGTCCCAAAATGTTTCCTCCCCCACCCTTTCTTCCCCCCCACCCTCCGTATAGCTTTTGACAACAATAGACACCAATCCCTAAAGACAGGACTGTTTTAATCTGTGCAAGGCATATATGAGGGTAAGAACTATTTTCTTGCAAAGTATTTAGTAACAAGATAGTTCTCCTAGTCTCTCTCTCTCTCTCTCTCCTCTCTCTCTCTCTCTCTCTCTCTCTCTCTCTCTCTCTCTCTCTCTCACGCACGCGCGCTCCCTCTTTCTCTTTCTCTCTCTCTCTCACTCTCTCTCTCTCTCTCTCTCTCTCTCTCTCTCTCCTCTCTCTCTCCTCTCTCTCTCTCTCTCTCTCGCTCTCTCTCTTCCCTTCTGTCCTTTATGGTATTTGGTGGGTTCATGCTGAAATCCTTGATATTGCTGGAATTATTTTCCTCCCAGTGGATAGATTCTGGTTGTACATGTGCTTTTACTAAGATCGTAATAGGAGAATGACAATCATTTTAACAGAAGAAAGCTGCAAGTGTGAAATGTTGTGTGCAGTGTCCCAAAATGTTTCCTCACCACACCCCTTCTTTCCCCTTCTCTCCCCCCTCCCCCTCTGCCTCCTATTTTAAAATTTAATCTTTAAATTTTTATTATTGTTTTAATTGCAGTTGCGATGCGTTGTTTCTGTTTCAGCTCTGACGAAGCTACGGCGAAAATTTAGCAAATCTGAAGCCAATGTAACCTGGATTTCGAGTTTTATTTGTTCTTCTTATCAAGTCTTCGGACTTCCAACTTGGTTCCTTGGCCACGAGTGCTGGTGCGGCAGTGTGCGACTGATTTTTCTTGTGTTATATATATATATATATATATATATATATTAAGAGAGAGAGAGAGAAGAGAGAGAGAGAGAGGAGAGAGAGAGAGAGAGAGAGATAGAGAATTATAAACAAAGCTTGCTCTTATGTCTTAGATTGAAGAAATAGGGGGAGATACGCATTCATATCTGCAGTGGAAGATGATTCTGCCTAACTAACAGTATGTGCTTGAGTGGGTGAATGGGGAAAAAATAAAATAAATGCTTCTCAAAATGAGCCTTCAGCAAGTTATATTCTCCAAGGGGGAGACATCCTCCAATAGGAAGGGAAAATCACTAACATATAACTCCTGGTCATATACTGATATTTCGAAACTTGGTTGTTTCTCCTCAGTGACCGCGGAAAGTGGTAATTTGACTCCTCTGCCTTTTCAGATTTAAGAAGAATGCAATCCCAGAAAAGGCTGGTGTGCAATACCGTAGTAATGTTTGTTGAGTTTTCAAGAAACCAACCGAAGGTGCCATCTAAGAAGCAAAAGAAAATCATGAAAGAGCAAAACAAGCTACATTTTCTTGTGAGAAGTAGAAAATATAAAAAGATATCCTCTAAGACACAAGTGCTGAGGGCCAGTTCTTGGAATGAATCCGCAAGGGACTAAAATACAACAAACTAATAAATTCCAAGGATAAGTACCGAGCACCATTCCAGTAACTTACAGAGCAGCTTGGTGTTGCAATGACTGCAAGAAATATTGAATTATAAACAAAGCTTGCTCTTATGTCTTAGATTGAAGAAATAGGGGGAGATACGTATTCATATCTGCAGTGGTAGATGATTCTGCCCAACTAACAGTATGTGCTTGAGTGGGTGAATGGGGAAAAATAAAATAAAATAAAAGCTTCTCAAAATGGGCCTTCAGCAAGCTTATATTCTCCAAGCGGGAGACATCCTCCAATAGAAGGGAAACTCACTAACATATAACTCCTGGTCATATACTGATATTTCGAAACTTGGTTGTTTCTCCTCATTGACCGCAGAAAGTGATAATTTGACTCCTCTGCCTTTTCAGTTTTAAGAAGTATGCAATCCCAGAATGGCTGGTGTGCAATACCGTAGTATGTTTGTTGAGTTTTCAAAAAACCAACCAAAGGTGCCATCTACGAAGCAAAAGAAAATCATGAAAGAGCAAAACAAGCTACATTTTCTTGTGAGAAGTAGAAAATATAAAAAGATATCCTCTAAGACACAAGTGCTGAGGGCCAGTTCTTGGAATGAATCCACAAGGGACTAAAATACAACAAAATAATTCTTTCAAAGGATAAGTACCGAGCACCGTTCCAGCAACTTACAGAGCAGCTTGGTGTTGCAATGACTGCAAGAAATATTGAATTATAAACAAAGCTTGCTCTTATGTCTTAGATTGAAGAAAAAGGGGGAGATACGCATTCATATCTGCAGTAGTAGATGATTTGCCTAACTAACAGTATGTGCTTGAGTGGGTGAATGGGAAAAAAATAAATAAAATAAAAATAAAATAAAATAAATGCTTCTCAAAATGAGCCTTCAGCAAGCTTATATTCTCCAAGGGGGAGACATCCTCTAATAGGAAGGGAAACTCACTAACATATAACTCCTGGTCATATACTGATATTTCGAAACTTGGTTGTTTCTCCTCAGTGACCGCAGAAAGTGGTAATTTGACTCTTCGGCCTTTTCGGTTTTAAGAAGAATGCAATCCCAGAAAAGGTTGGTGTGCAATACCGTAGTATGTTTGTTGAGTTTTCAAAAAACCAACCAAAGGTGCCATCTAAGAAGCAAAAGAAATTCATGAAAGAGCAAAACAAGCTACATTTTCTTGTGAAAAGTAGAAAATATAAAAAGATATCCTCTAAAACGCAAGTGTTGAGGGCCAGTTCTTGGAATGAATCCGCAAGGGACTAAAATACAACAAACTAATAAATTCCAAGGATAAGTACCGAGCACCGTTCCAGCAACTTACAGAGCAGCTTGGTGTTGCAATGACTGCAAGAAATATTGAATTATAAACAAAGCTTGCTCTTATGTCTCAGATTGAAGAAAAAGGGGGAGATACGCATCCATATCTGCAGTGGTAGATGATTCTGCCTAACTAACACTATGTGCTTGAATGGGTGAATTGGGAAAAATAAAATAAATGCTTCTCAAAATGAGCCTTCAGCAAGCTTATATTCTCCAAGGGGCAGACATCCTCCAATAGGAAGCGAAACTCACTAACATATAACTCCTGGTCATATACCGATATTTAGAAACTTGGTTTTCCCCATTCACCCACTCAAGCACATACTGTTAGTTAGGCAGAATCATCTACCACTGCAGCTATGAATGCGTATCTCCCCCTATTTCTTCAATCTAAGACATAAGAGCAAGCTTTGTTTATAATTCAATATTTCGTGCAGTCATTGCAACACCAAGCTGCTCTGTAAGTTGCTGGAACGGTGCTCGGTACTTATCCTTGGAATTTATTAGTTTGTTGTATTTTAGTCCCTTGCGGATTCATTCCAAGAACTGGCACTCAGCACTTGTGTCTTAGAGGATATCTTTTTATATTTTCTACTTTTCACAAGAAAATGTAGCTTGTTTTGCTCTTTCATGATTTTCTTTTGCTTCTTACATGGCAACTTTGGTTGGTTTTTTGAAAACTCAACAAACATACTACGGTTTTGCACACCAGCCTTTTCTGGGATTGCATTCTTCTTAAAACTGAAAAGGCAGAGGAGTCAAATTATCACTTTCCGCGGTCACTGAGGAGAAACAACCAAGTTTCGAAATATCAGTATATGACCAGGAGTTATATGTTAGTGAGTTTCCCTTCCTATTGGAGGATGTCTCCCCCTTGGAGAATATAAGCTTGCTGAAGGCTCATTTTGAGAAGCATTTATTTTATTTTTTCCCCATTCACCCACTCAAGCACACACTGTTAGTTAGGCAGAATCATCTACCACTGTAGATATGAATGCGTATCTCCCCCTATTTCTTCAATCTAAGACATAAGAGCAAGCTTTGTTTATAATTCAATATTTCTTGCAGTCATTGGAGCGCCAAGCTGCTCTGTAAGTTGCTGGAACAGTGCTCGGTACTTATCCTTGGAATTTATTAGTTTGTTGTATATATATATATATATATATATATATATATATATATATTATTATATTATATATATATATATATATAATGGCACACACACACACCCCAT
>JAFLJL010019091.1:0-15676 GCA_018398815.1 Conus ventricosus
GGAGAAAGACAAAACGTGGTGGTACACTTGGGAGGCGCCAGAAGCAAAGTGGTACACTTAAGGGTCAGCTCTACTGTTTAATAACCTAAGCATTGTCCGTCACTAAGTTCTAACAACTGCTAGGAATGTGAGAATTGCTTGGGGAGACTGAGTGTGAAAAAAAACGGGAGTTTAGCAATGTATATTCATCAGGCACTGAACACATTGCAAATTGTTACTTCGTAGTTTGTATATTTCAGTATGTATCATTTGTAATGTCGTCTGGTTGATTGATGCATTTGATTTGTAGATGTCATGGGATTCTTTTGTTTTGTTTAGTAATGTGTGCGCACACACCCTCCCCCCAGTAAAGGGGTCTAGGCGTTGATCTGAATTACATTTGAATCTTTGAATCTTCATAGTGTATGAGAGGACGCAATCACCTCCAGTCCTCAACACAGTGCCTTTATTTTATTATGTAGAATCCTAAAACCACATTGGACTATGAGAGACACGGTGAACTGGAGTAAAAAAAAAATCACAGATATATGATACGAATCAATATCGTCCTTATTTTTACCAACTGCTTCAGGTAAATTATGATCCGTGTCTCCACAGAAGCCCAAAACACCAACTCCAACCCCAGAGGGTCAGTGGAACTGTACCCAGCACACCTGGTCAAGCTTTCGGCCTCACCTGGCCTGCAACAGGATCACACAGTGCTTGGACGGCAGAGACGAAGAGGACTGCGGCTATTCCAGGTGTCAGGATGGGGGTTTTGAGGTCAATGGTCGATGCTACAGCCTCTGGCTTTTCCTAAAGAATAGTTCCCGCGTTTCATAACGGCAGAGGAGGAGTGTGCGAAGAAGGGAGCGCACACAGCTAGTCTCAGCACTGTACAGGAGTTCAGAGCTGTGACTGAGGTACTGTGGACACACCAGGACTTCACTGTGGCCCTGGGGATGTTTTCACCGTCACCGGACTCCCCCACCTAGTAAGGAACCTCTTTTTGCTCCTTGCTTTCGTCTCTCTCTCTCTCTCTCTCTCTCTCTCTCTCTCTCTCTCTCTCTCTCTCTCTCTCTCTCTCTCTCTCTCACCCCACACACACACCTCCAAGTGCAGCCTCAGGCATTTTGGTGCCGGGCATGAGGACTTTCTCAAGGTTTTATCAGTTTCAGTTTCAGTTCATCAGTTGAAATTGTCTGTCCAGCGTCCGACCAAGGCCATGCTATTCTTGATCCCGGCTCTGTGTGTGAGTGGGAAATGGTGGGGGTGATTGCAGATACGTCAGGTGACAAAGAAAATAACCACACTGACAGACATCACATGCCTGTTGTACAACCACACTGACAGACATCACATGCCTGTTGTACCCACTGACTTCTAAAGATGACTTCATGTCAGAGACGTTTGATCCTCTGACATCCAAAGGTAACGTCATGTCAGAGATGGTTGACCCTGTGACCTCCAAAGTTGACGTCATGTCAGAGATGGTTGACCCTGTGACCTCCAAGGTTGACCTCATGTCAGAGATGTTGACCCTGTGACCTCCAAGGTTGACCTCATGTCCAAGACGGTTGACCTGTGAGGGACTGTGCTGGTGGATGGACAGGAGTGCATTAACTGAGAGACTGTCACTGATTGGCTGTGGATGGACAGAATAACTGAGAGACTGTCACTGATTGGCTGTGGATGGACAGAATAACTGAGAGACTGCCACTGATTGGCTGTGGATGGACAGAATAACTGAGAGACTGTCACTGATTGGCTGTGGATGGACAGAATAACTGAGAGACTGTCACTGATTGGCTGTGGATGGACAGAAGGAGTGCAATAACTGAGAGACTGTCACTGATTGGACTGTGGACAACCAATCGCTGAACACAGGAGACAGTGCCTTAAAGGACAAAATTGAAAAAAAGCGAAAACGACCTATGACCCTGAAGAATGTTTTTTTAAAGAAATATTGTGACACCTTGTGGAGGGTCTGGAAGAAAAGGCAAGACAAAAAAAATCGTGGAAATTCTTTGCGAGGAATACTGAGTAATAAGTTTGAAAGATTTGGAGGTGTATTCTAGGGACATGCAGGGCGATCGCCTACGTAGCAAAAGCAGTAAAGGGAACGCCTCAATCATTGCTACACCTGTCTGTTATTAAAAAAAGGAGAGCCGGTGTACAGTGACCCTTCATTCCCTTCCCTTGCAGCATCCTAGGGAATGAAGAGGCAGACAGCCCTGCTGTGCTGGGTTCAGAGGATGAATACCAAATCGTGCAAGTTTGACAAAAATGAAGGTCTTCCCAAACATCTGTACAGGACACCACACCACAGGAAACACAGGAAAGCCATCACCGGCTGACCAGGCAGCAACAGTCTGTTATTTCGATCTGAAATCAGAATGTATATAGACGCCCGAACTGCCGCTTGTGCGTTTCTGCTTTGTGCCATCTCTGCTCTTCTCCCGAGGAGATACAGGAGGCATGGCTGATACTCATCACCTGCCCGAAAATGTATAAAGGTCTGTGAATGCACACCTCATCTTGCCCTGATAGCAGGCACAGTGCAAGGCTGTCAGTAGAATGCTCAGGGCCACACACCTCATCTTGCCCTGATAGCAGGATTAGTGCGAGGCTGTCAGCAGAGTGGTCAGGGCCACACACCTCATCTTGCCCTGATAGCAGGCCTAGTGCAAGACTGTCAGTAGAATGCTCAGGGCCACACACCTCATCTTGTCTTGATAGCAGGCACAGTGCAAGGCGGTCAGTAGAATGCTCAGGGCCACACACTTAATCTTGTCCTGATAGCAGGCACCGTGCACGGCTGTCAGTATCAAGGCCACACACCTCATAGTGATCCTGATAGCAGGCCTAGTGCTGGGCCGTCAGTAGAATGGGTCATCAAATGATTGCGTTTGGGCCAATTTCCACGCCTTAGTCTTCAAACAGGGGACATCTCTGCAGAAACCTGGTCCACTGTCTTGTCGTCCTGTCTACAGGGACAGACTAGAGAGTTTACAAGTCCTGGCTGGCACTACAGTGGCAGTTCAGATTGCTACAACTGCTGTGGAGTGTTACAAAGATGGTGTGCTGCTCTCTAGTTGTCCCTGGACATCGTTAGCGTTGCATGTGTCCTGGTCAATCTGATCTCGCCATAGCTGATGCCATTTTGAGTAGGTCTGTTCCAGGGTGGGCGCTTTTTTACCTTCACCAGCAGACAAGTCTTCTCATTGTTGAGTGCGTCCCCTACAGTGCCCTCGTTTACCTTCACCACAGATCAGTCTTCTCATTGTTGAGTGGGTCTCCTCCAGTGCCCTCGTTTACCTTCACCACAGACCAGTCTTCTCAATGTTGGGTGGGTCTCCTCCAGTGCCCTCGTTTACCTTCACCACAGACCAGTCTTCTCAATGTTGGGTGGCTCTCCTCCTGTGCCCTCGTTTACCTTCACCAGCTGACCAGTCGTCTCATTGCCATGAAGTCCACAGCACTACCCGTCTTCTACCAGAAGCATTTGGGTTGCTTTGGTCAGGGATGGCGTCTGATTGTTCTGAAATGCATGCAGGACTGAGCGGTCGTTGAACCGATGTAAGGAGACTTTGGTTCGGTCAGAGATGGCATCTGGTTGTTCTCTGTTCTCATATGCATGCAGGACTGGGAGGACGTTGGACAGACGATAGGAGACCTCCTTTAAATCTGAGGTCAGCACAATCATTTCTATCTCATTTCTCTGGTGGGTTTTGTGTTTTTGTTTTTTGCAAATCAGTCCCTTACACACCATGCATTGTCTGTATGTTTCTTACAAATGGACATACTCTTGTTGAGTTTAGTGTTTAGGCGATTGATCCAACGTGTCTGGGTTGGTTAATTATTCTGATGTGTGTGTATTGACACTCTCACTCTGATGATGTACTGCTTATACACCGATAACAACTTAAATGAAAGAAAAGACTTTATCATTTTTTATAGAGTTTTCCCAAAACGAGAGAGAGAGAGAGAGAGAGAGAGAGAGAGAGAGAGAGAGAGAGAGAGGAGAGAGAGAGAGAGAGAGAGAGAGAAGGCAGACAGATAGACAGACAGGCGGACAGACAGACAGACAGAAGTGGCATCGTAGAGACATGTAAAGTATGTTAAAACTCGGCCCACCAATTGGCTTTTCTCCGATGAGTGCAGCCCCCTTTCTCTTTTTTCTCTTTTCCTTGTTTCTCCTTTTCCCCCTTTTTCTTTTCCTCCTCCTTTCCTTTTTCCTTCTTTCGTCAGCACTTGCTTGCCATGGAGATTTCTGTTTTCTGCTTGCTGATGGACATTTGTGTGCAAAGTGTACAAAGAAAAAAACGAAAGAAGAACTTATGAAAGCTACAGAAATGCGCAACAAACGTACAGAATGTGACGAATGAGAACTGTAGTAGTGATCATAAGAAAAGAAAGAAAGTTTCGACACCCACCCACTGTCAAACCTGAGCTTGTAAACATTCCCGGTAATCATCCGTGACGAAACAAACGGCGAAAACCAATGCAAGGATAACCCTAGGAATAATTATAAATGTATGCAGGAGGCATAGACGATGGTCACCCATAATCTCGGATTTGGGACTGTTCCCCGAATATGCTAGCGGTATAGAGAACAGCAGGTCTGCAAGGGAGACATGAGAAAAGCCAAGAAGCGAGATAATAAGTACACGCGCAAGCGTGCGTGGGTGCGTGCGTGCGTGCGTGCGTGCGTGTGTGTGTGTGTGTGTATGTGTGTGTGTGTGTGTGTGTGTGTGTGTGTGTGTGTGTGTGTGTGTGTGTGTGTGTGTGTGTGTGTGTGTGTGTGTGTGCATGGCGGATTGGATGTGAGTGTACTATTTGTGAATGAGATTGATATTGTTTTCTACAATTATAAGTCAACAAATAATAAACAACACCGTGCTAGAATAATGACTTGTGCGTTACGCGACACCAGTAATATAGTTCCTTCTTAATGGTATGTTTTGTTAAAAAAAATGATTTGCATTATTCATTTTTTGTTTTTGTTTTTCGAGCAATACTGATCGACATTTTAGCAATTAATACATTATGACTTTTTGAAAGGGTATATCTACTCATGTGGTCTGCTTGAACGCCAAACAGAACGTCATTCAAAGGTTTTATCAACATGCCAACTTCAGATGAAATATGCGTTTCCACACTTTTCCAAAGTTTGTTCATAGCAGGGCAAAAGAAAAACAAGTGTTACATTTGATTATTTCCTTTTGTCAGGTATTTGTTTTATATTTTCATGTTTGGTGTTAGATAAGATCGCCTCACTTTCAATGGAACCAATGTCATTCTCATAATTTCTGTTGCTCTCTTTCCATTGCAACCAGGTTATTGGCAAAGCATTTGTTAATGCATTGCATTCGAAGATTGTCTCACCACTTTTGTATTCTAGAATAGTTTCAAATTCTTCAGGGTGGAGTAGCCTGCATTCTGTTGTGTGCACTACAACTCTTACATGCACTTATCCCTTTTTTTCCATCTTTTGAAATACGTTGTTTTATCTTTATACCTTATCCAGTTATTGAAAAATAATGGTTGGGACAAAAAGTTACGGTAAGATATTTCTTTTAACGTAATCCCTTTTTTGCTGTTCAAGTATATAGTCAGATTTTTTTTCTCTCCAGAATTCGTTATCTATTTTCTCTATCTGCCATACATGTTTTGCCCTACAATTCATTTGAAATGTGCCATTGTGAGGTAATATTTTATTCAAGTGCCACTTGCGAATTCTACGTCAGTTTTCGTCAGTTGAGGTGAACAGTTTTCCCGCCCATTGCAAATAAATGAGTGTTTGAAGTTCTTTCATATTTAGCATTTTCAAGCCACCATGTTTAAAGTCAGATTCCATTATTTGTCTTTTTCGTCTTTTTGTTTTTCAAAGGCTCTTCAGTCGCTGTTTTTTCTTTGCCAAATGAATTTGTATAAAATTGTGTTGATTTTATTCAAAATATTTTCGGGAATACCGATATCTTTCATAACGAAAACAAGCTGGCTCACTACATAAGTCTTTATCAATGCAATTTTACCTTGGATGCTACATTCTCTTCTGCTCCAGTCCTGTATTAGTTTTTGTGTATATTCAATTTGCCCTATCCAATTCTCTTCAATTTTTTTTTGCCACAGTGTCATTTCGGAAATAAATTCCTAGAACTTAATGTTATCGACCAATATGAAGGAAACATTTTGTTCAGATGGCTGTCGGCCTTCTTTTAAAGCCTTAGTTTTGTTCATGTTGAGTTTTAGTCCTGAAAAGGTTTCAAATGTTTTTAGAATCTCAAAAGATAACATCATGTCTTGTTTTGTATTCAAAAATAAAGTTGTGTCATCTGCCAGTTGTTTTACTTTTATAGCCTGGCTTCGTTCGTGATCATTATTTGGCGCACAAATACAAGTTGAAAATAAAATGAGGCAGGGAACAGTAAACAACAAGCAACAAACAAGTAGGGCAAGTCTTGCTCCCACAAGAAAACCCAACATAGAGTAACCTTTATTCAAGACTGGCACAGCCTTTCAAGAAAACCCAACATAGAGTAACCTTTATTCAAGACTGGCACAGCCTTTCAAGAAAACCCAACATAGAGTAACCTTTATTCAACACTGGCACAGCCTTTCAAGAAAACCCAACATAGAGTAACCTTTATTCAACACTGGCACAGCCTTTCAAGAAAACCCAACATAGAGTAACCTTTATTCAACACTGGCACAGCCTTCAAGAAAACCCAACATAGAGTAACCTTTATCAACACTGCACAGCCTTTCAAGAAAACCCAACATAGAGTAACCTTTACTCAACACTGGCACAGCCTTTCAAGAAAACCCAACATAGAGTAACCTTTATTCAAGACTGGCACAGCCTTTCAAGAAAACCCAACATAGAGTAACTTTATTCAAGACTGGCACAACCTTTCAAACTTGAATAAAGTCAGACGAATACAAAGACGAACAATCCAATAGTGTGTGTGTGTGGGGGGGTGGGGTGGGGGGAAGGGTGGGGGGGGGGGTTTAACACGCGCAGGCCAACAACCCCTCCGTCATCACAGTAATGGCTTGGCAATGATTTGATCTTAAAGTGGGGAAAGGGGGAGGAAGGGGGTTAAAGATGAAGAAAATGGGAACATGAAATTACGAAAATATGTTATAAATATGAAAACTCTTCACTAGCTGCATAAGGGAACCATCGTAATCCCTCTCGAAGGCAGATCTATTCGTATTGCCTGCTCCTAGGCCATTCGTCCGCTGGATCGGACTCATCAGGGAGACATGACTGATTGTTTCTGTGCTTCTGGCGTCAAATAGAGACATACCACAGTCTATAATACTGTGGTATTCGTACCACCAAGGGTTCAAAAAAGAATCCAACAGCACCCGCAAAGCAGCCAGTGAAGGGTAGTAAATGAAACCAAAACAAAAGTGTGGGGAGGAAAAAAGTTGCTGAAAAACTAAAGACATTATGCAAACAGTATAAAATGTGGGGGACAATCTTTGAGCCTACGCCTGAGGATTCACCTAAGGATGCAAGGGAGATCAAAAGACAAACACAAAGACGGACAGTCACAAATACAAATAGCCTAGATTTAATTGAAATGAAGCTAAAAATAAAAAGAGGCAGGGAACAGTAAACAATAAGCAATAAACAAGTAGGGCAAGTCTTGCTCCCACAGTAAAACCCAGCATAGAGTAACCTTTATTCAAGACTGGCTCAGCCTTTCATTTATACCCCTCAGTCTCTGGAAAATGATCCGTATGACCTCTACATGCCTGTCCCATTCTTGGGTCGCGATGAGCAAATCGTCCATGAAATTCTGGGCTTCCCGGAGCTGAAGTGGAGACAACATCATCCTCATGATGCGGCTGAACACTGCTCCAGCTGTCTTCAGCCCAAACAGCATAATGGTCCATTGATACTGGCCTTCTTGAGTGGTAAATGCTGTCAGCAGGCGCCATGAGAATCTGCCAGTATTCTATTGTGAGATCCAATATGGAAAAATACTTTGCCTCGCTCAACTGTGCAAAGATGTAATCAACGTCAGGGATGGGTTCGGCATCAAATTCCAGTACCTTGTTGAGCTTCCTGAAGTCAACACAAAAACGCATTTTCCCATCTTTCTTTCTCACAAGCAACACAGGGGACGAGTATGAGTGACACCGTCCAATGACACCCTTTTTCAACATTGAGTCGTTTTCCTCCTTTACAACCGACGATTGGGAATGTGGCGGCGGTACTGTCTTACCCTAACCGACTCTTCCTGCGAGAGGTTGATCGAGCAAGTTCCCAGGTTGCACCGCAAAGGAAGATCGCCAGGATGTCGGAGAACTCTCCACACAAGGATTCTAATTGGATTCTTCGCTCAGTAGGCAGATCGGCAGAGATTTTGACATCTTTCCACGTCTCTCAGGAGTCAGGGGCAACAGAGGAATCTGGTAATCAACCACTGGTGTTTCCTCGATTGGTTCGATGACCACAGGGGCAAATCCGGATTGGACCCTATCCCGCCGTTGATACTTTTTCAGCAAATTCGCGTGATAGAGCTTGCTCTTCCCTTTGATGCTGATGACGTAGTCCCAATCACTGGTTCGCAGTTCGACCTCATAGGGTCCCTGCCAGGATAACTGTAGCTTGTTGTGCATGGACGGAAGGAGAAGAAGCACCTCATCTCCGGTTCGAACCACCGTTCGCGGGCCTTCTTATCAAAGAGCCGTTTATCCCTCTCCTGAGCTCGCCTGAGATGAGACGAAGCCAGTTCACAGGTCTCTGCAATCCTGTTCCTCAGGTCAAGCACACATGCGATCTCTGTCTGTTTTTCCTCCTCCGGCTTCTCTTGGGTCCACATCTTCTTCAATACGGACACTGGCCCCCCTTTCTGTCCGTCCATACAACAATTCGAAAGGAGAAAAACGCATGCTCTCCTGTGGCACTTCACGGTAAGCAAAGAGGACACCTTGGATGTATCTATCCCACTCCTTGGGTTGCTATTGGCAGAGTTGCTTCAACATTTGTTTCAGCGTGGCATAAAACGTTCGACCAGACCATTCGCTTGGCATGATAGGGAGTCGTGGTTAAACGGTGCATGCTGAGTAAGCGGAAAACCTATGCATAACTTCCGACATAGATTGTGTCCCTTGGTCGGAAAGAACTTGGTCTGGAATTCCAGTCCGAGTCCACATGCCCCAGAGTGCTTCGGCAACATTTGGAGCATCTATGGACTTCAGAGGAACTGCTTCAGGGTATCTCGTGGCAACATCGACCATGACGAGAATGTACCGATGTCCTCGAACGGAAGCAGGGATCATGGCTCCCACTTCCCACCTTGGAGAATGGCGTTCGTACCAGTGGCACTTTCCCTAGAGGAACTCTTGTGTTGTAGCCTTTGGGTGTTGTTCGTTGGCACACGTCACAAGAGCGGCAATACTGACGCACATCTTTCTCCATGTCAGGCCAGTAGAATTTTTGACTGATCCTCTCGAGTGTCTTCTTGACCCCTAAATGTCTGGCCATGGGCGAATCATGTCCCAACTGTAGGACGTTGTCACGGAGAGTGCGAGGCACAACCAACTTTTCGAGCTTCCGGTTCTTCCCCTCAAAAGTTCGCTTGAGAACGCCTTTCCTCTTAATGAACAGAGTCTGCCCAGTCCCCCGCTGAGTCGTTGGGGCTTCCAAGTTCTTTCGCACCTGATTGAGGGTAGGATCACGTTGCTGTAGATCCTTCACTTTGTTGGGGATCACACTCGCCATGCACACCATGAATGGCTTCAATAGCGGTTTGGGGGGCTCTTGCTTCTGTTGGGCACGAGTGGTTGCCATCCTTGTACAGGCTTGAAGAGGTAGGTCAGTGGAGATGTCCTGAAGAGAAAAAGAAACACCGGAAGGTGCTGGGGAGGACCCAGAGAAGCACCGTCTTCACCTGCGGTGCTTCTCTGGGTCCTCCCCAGCACCTTCCGGTGTTTCTTTTTCTCTTCAGGATTGTTCCATCTTCGAAGTTCACCACGTTACCTATCAGCAACGGATATGCAGGCTTGTCCACGCCGATCGCCTAAACCGTACCCTCAAAATATGGCGTCGACATGCGGATCAGTGCAGTGGGCCACTTGGACTTGAATCCAGCCTCAATACCCGACACTTCACACATGGATCCCGCTCAGCGTCGGCAGGGATCAGCCCCTGGTCAACAAAGAATGCTGATGCGCCAGAATCTCTAATGGCATCAACAACTTCACCCTGAACAACGGATGCGAACGTGGGAACTCTGGTTCGCCTGACAGGGCTGATGCTCCATGCGACACAGACTCTTGATCCAGCCTCACAAATTGAACGGATGCCTTTAGCTTGGGGCACGCATTTCTCAAGTGCTCAGTCGATCCACACTGAAAGCACCGTCTTACAACTTTGGGAGGACCCTGTTCCTTGACCCCTGTAACAGGTTTCAACGACGGAACAGTAAGTTCTTTCTGGGGTGGTCCGTCAGATGACTTGGGACTTTTGTTGGGCCTAGCGTCGAAATGAAAAAAATCGCCTGGCGACTGCAAATGCTTTGGCAATGGTTATTGCTTCTTAAAACGATGCAGGACGGGATTCTCCCAGTTTGATCCTTAGATCTGCAGAGGCTACGTTGCTCAAATGCTCCAGTAGGATAGCATCCTGTAAGGGCAATCCCGAGGCATCCACCCAATAGTTCAACATCTTCTTCAATCGCTCCCCAAACTGGAGGAAGGTTTCGTCTCGGCCCTTGTTCATGGTTCTAAATCGACGACGGTAGGACTCTGGCGTCATGTGGAGCCGTTGGTGAAGGGCAGCCTTGAGCTCCTCATAAGAACTGGAGGAAGGAATGTTGACAAACGCCTCCTTAGCCCTGCCCTGGAGACTCGACTTTAAGTACACTGCCTTTTGAACATCACTCATGCAAAAGGGGTCTACCAAATCCTCGAAGTGTTCCAGGAATACGTCTAACTCTTCTCCTGGTTGGAACAAAGGCATGTGGATCTGGGGCGGCTGAAACCCAATGCCGCTTACGTCATAGGTAGCTCCTCTCGCTCCCAGGGTCATGCTCTCCTACTGCATGTCCTGACGCCACAGAGGACAGTCGCTCTGTCCTGGATGGCTCTAGGATCTGTCTGGCCTCAGCCCTATTTCTTTCATCCTCTTCTCTCTCCTGCTGTCTGATTTTTTTCTCTCTCTTCTCTTTCCTCCTGCCTAATCCTAGCAGCCTCTTCACGCTCTCGTTGTTCCTTTGCCTCTCTCTCTTCCAGCTCCTCCTTTCTAATCTCTCTCTCGGCTCTTCTACGCGCCTCCACACGCCTTTCCCTAGCTTCCTCTCGGGCTTCTCTCTCTTCCCTCTCTGCTATTCTCAACTCTCTCTCCCATTTCTCTTTGGCTTCCCTCTCCCTCTCTCCATTCTCCTGAACCTTCCCTCTCATCCTCCAACTAAGACTACCCCTATCTCTCTCACCCTCCTCATATGGCCTCAGCGGTGCCCTAATGTCAGGAAGGATGTCCACGATCGGTGGGCGAAGGGGGATTCGTTGGTACAGTGGGGTCCAAGATATTAGGGGATAGATCCTGGAGGATATGGAAATAGCGAACGTTCATGGAAAGGCTCAGTCGGAGTAGTTTGCCTAACTAGGGGAGGAGGTACACGACCTGCCGACAGCATGGTTACCATCCCAGGCGGCGTCGACAACGTGGTTATAACAGTGGTCGCCACACTCCTGGCAGGTGAAGGAAAAAGAGCTCTCCACAGAAGCTTTTCCTAGATCGGCTGCGGCAGCAGAGACAGATCGAGTCACTATGGACCCTAATACAATTTCAGACCAATGCACGGTACAACTAAATCACAAACACAAGTCAATGAAGTGAACTCTAGCACCAACCCAATTCATAGGCACTGTCGGTTTCACCAGCACTAAGTAAGTCACCCACATGGTGCGGACACAGGCTAATGAATATATCAACGCTGTGCTTGGAGCCTTAACTCGCGGTACGGAAACGTCAACAATAATCGAAATACAGAAACTGGTAAACAGAAACGATCCTCATCTTTGGACTATTGCACTAAGTCCTGGTGTTCACACAAGATAAACACCCATATATCACCAAAGTTCTTCCTCCCCACAGTGTGTCTTAACACACACACTGCAACCCGCTCAGAGCAGTAACAACCGCCGAGCTACTGATAAGCTTAATACGGTATATCTCTGTCCACACACGAACTATTCCTACATTCAAAATCAATTTATAAATTCACACCTAACGCACCATTTACACGATCAAAAGTTGTACACTACACAATTCCTAACATTACAAACGAGCCAAACAAATCCGAACTAACAAACTTCCATCAAGAACAAACTACTTTTGTCCTAAACTACAAAAGGGAGGAAGAGGCTAGCAGACACCTATCCCCATGACGCGACCGATTCAACGGTAGGACGGGGCTAGATCTAATGGGAGCAACGAGTAAACCGGGACGGGCAAAAGAAGAACCCACGGCACACGGTATTAACCCACCTGACTTACCTCCCTGCTCTGAAAGGCTGCGAGAACCTAGACCAGTCCAAACACTGGTAGCGAAGCACGATGGGGAGTTTCCCTGGTCACTATCTCTCAATCTGAGAGGGAATATAATAACCTAGCTAAACAAATTTTACAACAGGACAAAATAATGAATATACAGCAGTTGAGGGTTCCAATACATCTCCAACTGTGACCCCCCTACTACGCTAGGGGTAACCCTGCAACCTCCCACTGCCTATTCGGTAAGCACAATTCCAAGCACAAATACCACACCAAAAACAACAGACAACACAAAGGGTCAGCGCAAAAGGACAAGAAAGGTCACAGCGATTCCGGATGAGCCCCCATAATTGTCACGTGGGTGAAGTCACGTGGTAATTGTTCAAGGGAAACGCTATGATCAATCCCAACTCAATCGCGCTAACCACACCACCACCAAATCCAAACACGGGAATACCAGTACAAAAAACTGAAACTTTACTGTCACAAAAAACATAGATGTTCACACCACGTTTACATACATACATAAGACGGGTATACACTTATAGTAACTCCATAGGAGTATGAACAAATGGAAGGTACACAAAAAAAGAAAAAACATCGAACTCTCTCAACTGACGTTAACGTCCCGGCCGAATTCTGGGTGGGGCCAGAAGGTAAGGTGGAGCTGGAATGCGATCAAAGGGGTCCAGGAAGATTAAAAAAAAGAAAAGAAACGGCCATAAATGCTTGTCGAAATCTGACCCCTAAAACATTAGGGGTGATATGAATTGCCAATTAGTAAATCAGAGACAACAGTCCATGGGATGAGACGGGCTTACAGTTCAGCAGGAGAAAATTTAGTACTGGATCATTAAATAAGAAAGGCAAAAAGGGGGGAACGTCTTGGGCAATACTCTTATAATGGGTAGTGTACTGAGGGACTGCAACTGCTAAGGACTGTAATTAAACATCCAACATCAATTTCACCCTTTTTAAAACTCTAACAGACAAAGGAACAGTTCACCACAGAAAGATAGATAAGCAGTGCATGGGTAAACCTGGCGCGATAGATAATCTGGAACCCTGCACACACAAACACAAAAAAAAACCCTCACCATACAGTGGCCAAAACCCTGGAAATCAAGTATCCTTTATACGTGGAAATACAAAACAAGACATTCATGTTAGGCAAGCATAGCTAATAGAATTATAATGCGCTCCACTGACAAAGATGATGTAATGCCTGTCCTTTATCTCTGCAATAAATAAAATACGTGGATGCCAGACTTACGGACCAACCCCCCAAAACCTCAACTGTGAGACAGTCCTGTACAGGTCCGGCAAAGGGAGAACGCGTCCGCCCCATCGGATACACACCAAGTTGCGGACAGGTTAGCGTCATATCTCCTTCCAAGGAGATACAGTTACACAAAACGACGTGGGCACGAAGGTTCGAGGGTGAAGGCCTACACACATATACCCAATAAACGTTCACAACCGTTTATGTCAAACACCCCGGGGTTGGCTCCCTTGAGCTAAAATCGAATCATCTCCCTCAGGACGACTCTCCTTTTTTTTAAACAAAAGCTGGAGGCGTTAACAGCGCCACATAAACTTATGAGCGCCCTTAATATTTACAAAATGACAACAACAACAAATGGAAAAGAAAAACACCTATGTCTGGACCAAGCGCATTTACAATAAATGACCACCCACGCACAAAACACGTGTGACAAGACACATGATCAGGATTATGGCGCAGATGCGCAACAACACGCAAAACAAAACAACTGTACATATTTGGAGGGGAAAATTAATAACACGCCCTACTGCTGTAAATGAAAAAAAATGGTAGTAAATGAATAATAAAAAGTTGGTGTAAACGAAAAAGTAATAAAATGATAAACGAAAATGATACTCAAACACAACAAAATAAATAATGAAAGAATTATAGTAATAGCTGGAAAGAAAACCGATTCTTCAAAATAGATTTGAAAATAAATAAATAATAAATGAAAAATAAATATGAACTAACTATGCAACACACTCACCAACCAGACTTGTGAACGGCACACTTGTAGACACGGGACTCCCTGAGGATCTGCAATAGTAAGCCCTGCACAGCTCGCATCTTAAACCCTGGTCAGGACCTAAGAATTTAGAGAGCAGGCTTCTGCCTCTGCGTGAATACAGGGATCCACGACTGTGATACGGATCACAGGTATACCAACCAAAGGCAACTAGACAGGATGACACAGCATTCGTACGGAGTACCAAGGTTCGGTTCCCACCCAAGGGTGAAAATCTAATGCTGAGTGCCAGGAGATATGGATCTGCAACAAAAATACAACGCAGTTTCCCTCAAAGGGGAAACAGTAGTGGCTCTTCGAGGGATATGGATCCCTCACACAAATACAATTACCAAAAAAAAAGACCGCAAGCATACGGCTTGCACTGACACGTTATGCCACCGCCCTCTATCCCATACCAACTGCGACTCATCAGATCGCGGCTTCCAAAACCTGATCGGCAGGTGAGAGGAAGCTCCTCAGCCTACATTAAACACCACGTGCAACCCGAGTCCACACGGTAAAACCCGTGACAATGCAGGGTGGAAGATGGGTTGCAGAGAGTTTAAAAGCTAAAATAAAACTAAGGTTTTTTTTTTTGTTTTTGTTTTTTCCCCATGACATACTGCATGAATTATCATTGAACAAAACTAACCCTCTACACAAATTCTTCCCTCTAGACAAAACGGACCTTGAACAAGAAAGTTGGAAGAAACGTGCAATGCATGACAGCGAGTATGGACAGCCTTGCCTGATACCACATTCCACATCAAATGGTTGAGATAACCATCCACCATGGCTGAGAGTGCTTTGGCTTCTGCTGGTCAAAACCTCTATCCATTTCTGCAAATCCGTCGCGTTCCAAAACTAAATATTTTTTAACACCTGCAAAAGATACGTTTTTGAAATAGAGTCAGATGCTTTGAGTAGTCCAGGGCCAGTAAGTACCCAGCTTTACCAGTTTTATTCAGGTAATTAATCACATCACCAAAGGGTCGTAAAACGGTTGCTATGCTTCTTCCTTTTATATGTCCTACGTGATCCTCATTTATTGATTTATGTATCACTTTCCTTAATCTTTCTGCCAAAACAATTGCTAAGATTTTATAATCTGTAATTGTCAGGT
>JAFLJL010019092.1:0-37983 GCA_018398815.1 Conus ventricosus
ATCTCCTCTTTTTAAAAAAAACTGTTTTCATCCCTGGTACCTTTCAACTATATGCACACACACACTCACACATGTGCATTCAGGTCTAAGTAAAATACATGTACTCAGTAGCTCTCTGGAGAGGAAGCAGGGACTGGCTGACCTAGTTGTGTGGGCCTGTGATTGTCCGGGTCCATGCATGGCCCTGTGTAATGGCTTACAGAGATGTATCCACCGAGATATTCAAATGCTTTTCTTTATCATAGTTACAAAAGCGTACACACTCAAGCATTTACACACTCTCACATAAACACAAATGTGCTTTATACTGGAACAAAAGTCAATCTGAGACGCAATCAAAATAGCAGTTTATTGATTATGTAAGTTGACCCTGTTAGATCAGCGTCTTAATAAGAACAGAAAAACAGCCTCTCTGCAGGTTCAGGATCTCTTGTCATGATCTTGTAATAGAGGAAGGAAGTTGCTCTGAAGTGCCAAAGAAAAAAGAATATGGTCAAAAACCAATGAAATTGATGATGAATTTCAGTTCTAGAGAAATAGATGTTATACAAAGAAATTGGAGGGCAAACAAAATGAAAGACAAACTTTCTTTTGGTGTATTGCTTAATTATGCAGTTGGCAAAATCAGAAGTTTTTGTTACATAACTCATAAAGATTGTTGAAACTTTGAAGTGTTTTTTTCTTCTTGCTGTTTTTAAGTCTCTAAAAACTAATATAATGCAGGGTAGTATTCAGATTAAGTTGACTATCCTGAAAAATACAGTATAACCATCAGTGTCAAGTACTTGTGTACTCTTTATTGCAGTTTGGTAGCTAGAGATACGAGTCATTTTGTGAGCTATCTTGTTCAATGTTTCTGGTAGCTTTCATCAATTTTATAGCTCTTGGGGAAAAAAAAAAGAGTCTTAGTCTTGTTATTGAATTCTGATCGAAAAAAAACTGTACAAGTCTCTGCAACATATCTTTCCAACCATGTGTTTTCAGATGTTACAGTCAGTGAAAAATCGCTTGGAACCATCCGAGGAAGAGGGGATGGTTAAAGACAGTCATCGCAAAGTTAATGACATTCTGCACTGGCTGGAGCAGATCTTTCTGGACAAGTTCTCCCCCTCCACCTTCTCAGATGTTGCCTCTGATAGCAAGATCATCCACACCACCACTGCTGTGCCTCCTTCCGATGATGATGTGCAGGTCTGAGGATGTGAGCTCTTACAGGTTGTGTGCTAGACCATTGCTTGTACTTATGTATATGCACACTCATATGTGACCCGTTACCATAAAGGAACGTTAAGCGTCAAATTGATAATTGTGATAATAGTAAGGGTACAAACTAAAGAAGTCTCTTACCCATGTTGTAACAACCGTATTTGCAGTTATTTCCTAATCAAAGTTGAGAGCAGTTAAATTTTGTTTAGGATAAGGCAGTTTAAAAAAAAAATGCAATCCAAAATTTAATATGCTTCAGCCCCAGAGAGTTCATAGCAAGTGCATAATATTATGCACCCATCTTCCCCAGAATTGAAACGCACCATCTTACCAATCAAATATGCTAAGACAATCCTACTTGACATTATTCAGGCTTTTTTTTTCTCCCCTCCAGAACATGCTGCTTGTGTCTTCTGTGCAGAGAAAAGAAGTACACACTACTCCAGCAAGCTATAAATGAAATATACCACCTCCATTATAAACACAGACCTGCCTCACACCTTGGTTTTCCAGGAAAAGCTCCATTATTTTGGGCTGTGCTCCTGTTGCCAGTATTCAAAGCTCTGGTATGTTTAGAGCTGTCAAGTCGAGTTGCTGCTGCTTTCTAATCTGTACTGATTTTCAAACCAGATGATGACCTCTGTGTGGCATTAAATTGATCCAGCGAAAGTGGGTCAAAACTGACATCGCAGGATGGTGTTACGGGCTGAATGCCGGGAAAATCATCTCTGAATTTTAATTGGTTGAGATACTTTTTTCAAAATGGCATCTCACATGGAGAAAGTGAAGCAGAGCAGACATCACTTTAAGCTCTGAGGGCACGTATGCTTTAAGCAGACATGCAAAGATGAACCATCTTGACCATGTGAAGGCTTTAGTGTTGACACTGAAAACGTTGTTTTCTGTGAAGACTGCATCTGAAAAAAATGCTTTGTGCGAGTCTAAACTTCAGTTGTCACTTTATCATTCATTTTTAACTTACAAGTAAGCAGACAAGTACTAACTGTGTGTACTTGAAACGTCTGGGATGAATTTACTCTGATTGGTAAGAAGTCTTCAGCTTCAAGGGGCATTCACTTTTGACTTGCACTGGGACGTTGCCTTATTTTTCTTTGACAGTTGTTTCACCGAGACTGGAAGGGGCAAAGAGGAGTTAATTATGGGAGGGAAAGGAAGGAGTGGGGGGAGGGTCGGATGGAAGGGCAAAAAAATCCCTAAGGGAAGAAGGGGGGGGGGGGGGGGGGACAGAGCCATGTAGATCTTGTTTGCCAGACGAAGCATAATATTTCCTCATTGTACGAATTTACTTGTTTTCCCAGATTAGTCTGTTATTTTCAGTGTATGTTTTGGTGCTTCCGTGCCAGAATGATGTAAAATAATGTCACAAAGTTATGTACCCATGATGACAAGACCCATCCACCCCCATCCCTCCATATTTCACCTCTTTTCACCTCTTCATCTAAAGCTAACTGCCTGTTTCTATTTTTGTATGGCTACCAACTTCAGATTGCTGAAGATGCACATCCATTCAGAAATGATGAGAAAAAAAAAAAAATTCTATAAACAGCTAAATCCCATGTTCACATGTTGGGCTGGTCATGTAGCAGTGTGCAGCTGAACAACATAATCAGTTCTTCTGCAAAGAATGTGCAAGTGTCCACATAGTACTGAAATAGCAGACATCCTGATGAGTTACTTCCGTTACATTTATTCTGTTAGTACCTCAGTATTCCCTGCCCCATCCGTTGTCCAACCTCTTCCTCTCCACTGCTGTCCCAGTCTCGTCTATGCCCCCTGTCCTTTTCCATCTACGGCTGTGAAGACAGCCACCTATAGAAGCCATTTTGAGGACTGAATGTAAAATTTCAAGACAAAAGGATGTAAAACTTATAATCAATAAACATACTGTCTTTTCCATTCTGCTTTTAAATTACTCTCTCAAGCAGTTCTGAACAGTCCTCAAAATGGCTTCTGTAGGTGGCTGGACTATAAATGGCCAAATTTTAGGAAAAAAAGTGAAAACTTGCTTGTATTACCCAAGATTAAACAGTGAAACAGGGTGCTGCTTTGGAGGATGACTTACATTGAAATGAAGACGACTGTATTTTTCATAGTTGTGGGGTGTTTGTTTATGCTGGGTTTTACATCGACAATGAGTAAAAGATGTCTGCCAAATGCTGGTTGTATGTGGCAAGAAGCTGGTTTTCTGTAACGCAACAGCCTGAACAGGTGCATGATTTGAGTGGCGAAAGAGATAATCGTACTTGTTCGGTCATTAATGTTTACTTCATTCCATGATTTCATACTTTTGTATAAACTCGTTTTCTATACTGTTTTAGAATGTAATTTTCATATGTTCACTAATCATTGTCCAGTTCTGGCTTGTAATAAAGACAACAAAAACATGGTTGCTTTGTCCATTTTTGTGGCGCATGTTTAACAATATTTTGCAAGTATTTAATTGAGGATACATTGATATTGACTGCAGAGAGAAATTCTACAGAGAGCTTGACAGCAGAAGGTCTTAAGTCAGGTTCCAGGTGAATTTTGACGATTTTTCTTTATTCTGTATGATTAGCTTGTTAATTAAATATTATATTTTCCTTAGAAATTTGGCAGGTAAACAGTTTGAAGTGTCTACTTTGAAGTGATATCAGTAAAAATCAGCTGTCTCTTCTTGTTATGTGATAAAAAGGCATAATTTTAAGGAAGCGGAATGGTGATATTGAAAACGGTTATGTTACCATTGTCACTCTCAAATAAAAACTTCTGCAGATATCAACTTGGTGTTGTGCATGGACATTGAGCATTCTTAGGTGAATGAAATCAAGCACTTTTAAAAGAATATTCATGTTAATTTTTTTAAAAACTGACAACTGAAAATTGGTTGAAATTGTAAAAATATAAAATTTAATAACTGTTTATGCACACAGTTGAAAGTGCTTGATTCAAAGCTTAGCAATCACAGATGATGCACACAAAATTTCATGCAAATCGGACATATAGTATTTGAAATATGTTGACAATTGTGCTTTCACCCACGCAAATATATGAAATTGGAGAAAATCGCGTTTTAAAGTTTGAAAACAAAAGCGCAGCACATGACTGCAGCAGCAGACACTTGGTTCAGTCACAGACACTGACAAACACTAACTGCACATTTTTCTCACTAACCTGCACCATCAGTGAGCCCCTGACAGGTAAAAAATCCCCAGAATTATCTGCTGCAACAGCTCCCGCTATAGCACGTTGACGTCTAGCCTTTTGGGCTGCAGGGACGGCTTGAGCCTGGGCACTAGCTATCCGTACACCATCAATGTCTTTGAAGGCTTGCCTTGTGTAAATATCCCACTGTCATTTGCAGTTAAAGTAAAAGGCAGTCTTCCACATTCACCTTCATTAAACACAATTTGTTGCATCATCTACCCCAGGCACAAGCTGAACGTCCAACAAAAGAAGTTTTGGGCACCGTGCCCAAATAGTGTTGTGAAAACTTTCATTAGTGTTCTGCGTGCCACCATGGGTGCATTTTCAAGCAAATCCTGCCGTGTGAGATTCACAAATACTGGCCTGATTGCAGCACAAATATATTGGGGAAAGGCGTTCAAAATCGGGGTCTCCTGGGGGGTCCTTCTTCGATGGGCACCAGTTGCCACAGTTTTGATGTTGCCGGGTGCGGTGCTCCCAAATAGCCCATATGTCCTTTCTCATTTGCTCCCACATTGTTGACATTGTTCCTTATGGCAGCTCCAATAATGTCCCTGGATTTTCTTTATGGCTTTTGTGGTCAGCCCTCCTCTTCCCCCTTATACCTTTTCACAAAGTCTTTTCCATTATGAACAAAGCTTATTTTTTTCAGCTCTGTCACCTTGTTCATAAGCTGTACCCCATAACCGTTTTTGAACATGGCCACAACACTCGTATTTCTTTCATTTGCAGTGTCATAAATTGCAGGCTGAGCATCATGAACACTTGTGTATGATTTACTGTCCCCATCACTACGAAGCCTGTATAGCGCAGTCCATATAGTTCCTGTGAACGTCGAAAGTTCTTTTCAGTGCCGACTGCTTCCATTGATCCTGCTGAGCTTCATGATTTATTTTTCACAGTCTTCTTCATGGCCTACAATACCATCTATCAAATTCATCTGCTGTCAGCCTTTTTTCTCTGTTTTGCAAAAACTATCACTGCTGTTGATAGAACATGGGTGTCAATTACTTTGATCTTTTCCATTTACTGTCATTGTTGTGGACAACACCATTTTTGATTTGAAATGCCTCTTCATTGCCAGCCTCCCATCATTGGAAACAGTTACATCTCTTCCTTTTGGTTCACAAAAACCTGCTACTGCTGCCCTTCTCTTACTGTTGGCTGCGACTTTCTCTTTTTGCCTTTTGTTACTTTCTTATTGTGCTGGTGACCACACATTTTTGTTTACTTTATATGAAATTTTTTCATTGGAGCCTAACAATTTTTCACCATGCTTCAAATTTCTTCCTATGGAGAGCATACTCAGTATAAAAATCTTCTGCTGTCCTCAGTGTTTTATTACCACACTGTTTTGATGTGTTCAAAAGTTAGCTTGTTTTTTGACAATGACAAGTAAAAACAAATCAGAAGAAAGAACTGACCTGTTCTCTGTGACATGTGACAGTCTTGTGTTTGCTCCCAAAGGCGCCTGCAGTTATGACACAACAGTGACTGAATAAAGTCGACAAGCAACTCAGCATCAATAAATCTGAAGGCCTGTTTAGCTCAGGATCTTGATCAAAATTGTCTTCTCCCTGAATATGTTCATCCGTAGCAAGCCGTTTTGAAGTTTCACTGTCGACGCTGTCGAGTGTTGTTCGATCTCCTACAACTACACTACACTGCACTGAACTCTCCCCACGATCACCACTTACTGGCCTGGATTCAACCACTTTCAGTCTTCAGTCTCTTATTTGTGTACTGATTACCAGAAAAACTCTTTTTCGCTTCCTATCTGCTCGAAACTGCTTTCGTTTACCCATGATAGGCGCTGAGAAACAACACGTTTTGATTATGGCGACAGGAAGCTAGGATGCCGTTCATTCTGTTCAGCCGTAGAGAGCAATAAGAGGCGCGCGCTGATTGGCTGAAACTGCCATTCTAAGCCATTTTCGTTTCTCCACAGCCAATGAAATTGCATGTTTTAAAACATCTCGGATATTTTTTCTAGCAGACAGATTTTGTGTGCTGATCATTTTGATAGTTCATACTTTATGTACGCCACTTGATAGTGGAGTTTCGATCCATCAAAGTTTAATGAATATATAATTAGGTAAATAAATCCGACAAAATGCCACACCATAGGTAAAAAATGACAACAAAACAATGTTTTGGTTTTTATTTCAAAAAGACATTCACAAAATTTGAAAGATCAATAAATAAAGTTGGACATTCCTAAAAAAAAAAAAAAATCATGAAAAATAGAAAAAATTGTCAAAAATCACCCTGGAACCTGACCTTAAAGAGAAGACGTCCCCATCCTACAGGTGTTTCGGCCCAGAATTCCTCACACTCAGAGGAAGCCGGGCCACATCCAGGTCATGAACTCATAGATGCCTTTTTGCCATTCTGGGATTGGACCCATTTCTTCCTGGATAGTTTAGCATCTGGAGGTCACTGCAAAAAGAGCAAAGTCATAAGAATATAGGATTCTGGATTCGACATTAGAAAAGTAGTTACATACTCAGAATCAAAAACTTGCTTGGAGAATATTCGACAAGGTCGCCCTGTCTTCTTCAGCTCACTGTTGCTGTTGTGTCAGCGAGGCTTGATGGGACGACTGTGTGGGGGGTTGAATGGTTGTTCAGGATCTGATTGTAGATGGGGAGGAGTTCAAAGCCTTGATCTCTGTTCAGGCTGGGGCGTCTGGTCTTAATTTCGATGGCTTTCTTTGACTTTTCTTTTTGTGAGGAAGGGCTCTGTAGATAGGATTTTAGTTTCTTGGGGGCTGAAACTGGCCTGTGGCTTGTAGATGTTCATGTATGGCTGAAGTAGATGGGTTTTGGTGTTCCTGTAGACGGTGGTGAGTGGTCTTGCTGTCTCGCCAATGTAGTATGGTACAGTCTTGACACCCTACCTGGTACACTACCCACACTGCTTGAGGGGTCCGTTTTGTCTTTAACATGGTCAGTTGTTGGCGTAGGAGTTGGGGGGTTTGTGAACACTTTGCATCCATGTTGTTGAAGGTCCTGCTAGACGCTCTGAGACTCCTTTAATGTAAGGATCCCCACTTTTACAGTGTCCGTATCTTGGAAGTTTACACAGATACGGATCGAGTTCGCTACCCTTCTTCCACAGATCGGACACTGTGAAAGTGGGGATCCCTTACAGTCGTCCCATCAAGCCTCGTGCCACAACAGCAACAGTGAGCTGAAGAAGACAGGGCGACCCTGCCGAAATATTCTCCAAGTAAGTTTTTGATTCTGAGTATGTAACTATACTTTTCTATAAGAGCAAAGTCATGGTCAACACGCAAAACAACACCGCTTCACAGATCACCATGAACGACCAACAGCTCGAAGAGGTGGACGTTTTTAAATACCTCTGCGCCACACTCACCAAGGACGGACGCTCCACCATCGAAATCAAGACCAGGCTCGCCATCGCAACATCCACCATGGAAAACTTGATAAGATCTGGATCAGCAAAGACATCAGCTTCCCAACAAATATCACACTTTACAAAGCCCTGGTTCTGTCCATCCTCCATGGCTGCGAGAGCTGGACATGACAGCTGAGACGACCAAGAGTCCAAACTTTGAGACCAAGTGCTACAGACGCATGCTAGGGTCTCCTGGAAAGACCACAAGACCAACGACTTCGTTCATACCCAAATAACATCATGGGCAGGCCTGCAGGAACTCCTCCTAGTGCTTGTGAAAAGGAGGAAGTTGACATGGTTTGGTCACGTCACTCGCCACAACAGCCTACCCAAGACAGTGCTGCAGGAACATTGAAGGTGGCCGCAGACGCGGACGACCAGCAAGAACTGGATAGATAACATCAAAGAGTGACCCGAATGGACAGCCCCTCCCTGATTAGAGCGGCAGAAGACAGACCTGGCTGCGCTCTCTGGCCCGCAAGACGTCCATCATGTCTCCCCAACGACCATCCGGTCAAGGAGTAGAGTAAATTTGATGTGAGTGAGTTTAGCATCTCGGGGTGACACCTTTAGACTGATGTTTTTATCAGCAGCATCAACAGTCTTTTGACTATATATCAACTTTAGATTTCTTCATTTCGAATTCGTGTTGCCTCTGTCTGTCTTTCTCTCTTACTTCTTTTTCCAACTGTAGCTTTTGTTCTCTTCTTTTTTGTCTAAATTAATTGTACGTTTGGTCTCTCTCTTCTCCTCTTTTTCTAACCGTAGATTTTGTTCTTTTTTTCTTTTTTTTTTCCGCTGTCTCTTCCACTGGGTAAATAAGATAAGATAATGTTGCTTTTAGCCCAGCCGACCGCAGAGGCCACATCAGGCTGTCACCTCGTTAAAATCAACTCACCATCATTTAAGAAAAAAAAAAAAGAAAAAAAAAAACTTTCACACATCTCTTTAAATGACATCGTCTAGAAACGTACCAGAAACTTCGTTAAAATCTTTCTTCCGTAAATCTTAAATCGGATGAAAAATGTTAATCTCTCTCAAAAACTCAAGGATCACATCAGGCGGGACATCCCTGAACAGGATCTTCATGGACTCCGCTGTAAAATGTTTGTGTCTCACATCGTGCAAGTTCCCAACACTAAAAGAACATGTTTCATTGTGAGTGGCGCATGACATGGAATGCACCACGGAGCTTCTTCACTCTTTAAAGGTAAGAATGGGTTTAAAATACGAATGGCCGGTGTGCAGCCGGCACAGAACCGTTTCCTCTTTACGACCTCCCGACGTAGATGGGAGGAAGTCCTTAAGGTTTGGACGGATCTGAAAGAGTTTGTTACTCGTCTGTGTGTTCCAATCCTCCTGCCAGAGGTCTCTCACATAATCATTAATTTTGGGTTTCACATCTGAGCAGGGGATATAAATGTTGGACAGTTTCTCTCTTGTGGCGTTCTTGGCTAAACGATCAACCATTTCGTTCCCGCCGATGCCAACATGACCAGGAACCCAAGCAAGAGTAATGTTGTAACCGTCCGCTTTCAACTTGCTAAAAAGTTCAAAGAAATGTAAATGTTCTGGATGCTGAAGGTTGCGGCTAGCTATGGCCTCCAAAGCTGACGCGAATCCGACAGAACCAGAAAGTCCCTCTTCGAAGATTGTGAGATTATCTTCAAAGCCAGAACCAGAGCAGTAAGTTCAGCGGAATAGACAGAAGCATCTGAATGTATATGTTCCAACAGTATCTGAGAAGGAGCCCCAGGGCAGTAGGCTGCACAGGCCACTCCCATCTTCAGACTTGGAACCGTCAGTGAAAACTTTTTGATAGGATGGGAGTTTCGAACAGAGGTCAGCATACAATGCCTTGAACGCCAGAGAGCTGGTAGACTTTTTGCGAAAAGCTGCAAGATCGAAACGAATCTCTGGTGTGAAAAAGGTCCACGGAGTTGATCCGGAAACTTGGAAAAATCCGACACAACTCCTAGGTCTAGACCTCATTTCGCACGTGAGGCCGCATACGAAGACCAAACGGCGGAATACATTTCGGGTTGTTTCAAACTTACTTTGGAACGGAGGGTTAAAGACACAGTCATGGGCAGGTTTTTCTGGTTCCCAGAACAGTCTGATATAATAATTCAAAGACAGTTTCAGCCTGCGGTTGGACAGTGAAGGTTCACCCGCCTCTGCGTACAGGCTGTACACAGGGGTGGTGCGGAACGCTCCAAGACAGAGACGAAGCCCTTGATGGTGGATAGGGTCCAAGAGTTTGAGATAAGACGATCTTGCAGAGCCGTACACGGCACAACCGTAGTCCAGTTTGGAACGGACCAGGCTCTGTAGAGGTGCAGCAAAGTTTTCTTGTCAGCGCCCAGTCGGTGGGGCGCTACGACCCGCAGAATATTTAGTGCTTTCTGGCAAGCAGTTTTGAGGTTTTTGATGTGGCTGAGAAAGTTAAGTTTCTGGTCAAAAATAACCCCTAGAAATTTGGCCTCTTTGACAGCTGGAATGGGAGATTTCCCTACTTGAAGTTCAGGATCTGGAAAAAAATGACGGAAATTATGGAAGTGAATACACTGTGTTTTTGTAGCAGAAAAGGTGAAACCGTTTTCATCCGCCCACTGATGGATTTTATCCACGCAAAGCTGGAGCCTGCGCTGGACACTCGGGTACAGGCTTCCAGTTGCGTAGACGGCGGAAATCATCCACAAAAAATTGAGCAGTCTGAACCCTGCTGAACTGATTGAACAATGTTGTTGATCTAATACTAAAGAGGGCAGAGACAGTATGCTCCCCTGTGGAACACCCAACTCCTGCTCGGGGACATCAGAGAGAGTGGTGCCAACCCGGACCTGAAACTGTCGTTCTGCCAAAAAATTTTGAATGAAAAGTGGAAGATGACCTCGAAAACCCAGATCATGGAGATCATGAAGTATCCCCGACTTCCAGGTGGTATCGTAGGCCTTCTCCAAGTCAAAGAAAATTGCCACTGCATGCTGTCTGTTCAAAAAGGCGTTCCGAAGTGTAGATACCAGACGAATCAAATGGTCAACTGTAGTCCGATGTTTGCGGAAACCACACTGTTCTTTCACCAAAAGGCCATCGGTTTCGAGTTTCCACATGAGCCTAGCATTGACCTTTTTTCTCCATCAATTTACAGACACAGCTGGTCAAAGCTATGGGACGGTAGTTTGATGGATTAGAAAGATCTTTTCCAGTTTTGGGGATGGGAATAATGAGGGCTTTTCGCCAAGAGGGTGGAAAGAAACCTGTAGTCCACACATGGTTGTATACCTGTAGCAGTATGTTCAGACCTTCTTGCGGAAATTGTTTCAACAGTTGATAATGGATTTCATCTATAACCTGGAGAGGAATCGCTGCAAGAGAGTAAGGCAGATTTCAGTTCGTTTAACGTGAAAGGAAGATTGTAGTCTCCATGTTGTCTGACGAAAAGTTGCAGGGTGATTTTTCTTTAAGGGCTTTGTTTTTGACAAAAGTGGCTGATTTGTTAGAAGAGGAGGAATTCTTTTCAATTGTTGAAGCAAGCAGATTAGCAACTGCTTTTTTCTCTGTTAAATTTAAAGAGTCCGAAAACTTGAGATGGTTCACAGTGGGACAGGTGTTCTTCCCTTTGATTTTCTTAATGATGTTCCACACTTTTTTCTTGGAAGTTTACGATGTCAGCCTGGAGCAGAAGTTTCTCCAGGACCGACGTTACTGATTTTAAAAGTGTGTCTCGATTTGGCACGGAGTTTCTGATGGGGTGGAGCGTTGGGACCCGAAGGTCGTTGGTATACCCGACGCTGAGCCCGTTTTCGAACTTGGAAATTTGTTGGCAGTCTGAATCGAACCAGGGGTTTTTGGCATTTGGAGTTTGTCGGACGACACTGGAATACAGGCTTTAGCACATTTGATCACAGTGTTAGTCAGAGATTCTGCTGGGTCCGGACTCTGAAGAAAATCTGAAGAAAATCAGTGTCCTGGAATTCCTTAGAAATAGTGGCTGCAAATAGATCCCAGTTTGCTTTCTTATAATTTAGATGTTGAGACACAGAGACGTGTTCAGTTATTACGGGTTGTAGAAGGACAGGGAAATGGTCACTTCCGTGCAGATCGTCATGGACAGACCACTCATAGTCCAGGACCCGCGAGGGGTCACAAATCGACAAATCTAAACACGAAAGTGAACCTGTGGAAGAGTGGAGGTAAGTTGCAGATCCGTCGTTCAGACAACACAAATCCAAATCCGAAAGGACATCCTCAATTAGCAGACCTCTGGATGACGTACTGACACTACCCCAAAGAGGATTTGTGACCGTTAAAGTCACCCAACAGCAAAAAAGGTCGAGGAAGTTCTATCAGACTGACAAGGTCCTGACGACAAACCGGGACAGAAGGAGGTAAATAAAGAGAACAGATTGTTACAGTCTTGTGGAGAGTGACTCTCGCAGCTACAGCCTGAAGGGAGGTAACAGAGCGACAGGACTATACAGCAAAGTTTTGTGTAGGAAAGGGCAACACCGCCCGACAGTCCCAACGTGGATGGTTGTGCAGGTTTTGAAAGAATAGTAAAGCCAGAAAGAGTGAAGGTCTTCTGGCTTTGAATTTGAGTTTCCTGAAGAGCCATGACGGAAGGTTTTATAGATCGACACAGAAGCTCCAGCTCCTCGAAGTTGGAATTTAGTCCACGGATATTCCAATGGAATACTGTACTATCCATGGTGCAGAGGGCGAAAAGGAGAGAGATCAGGTCATCTCCTCATCAACGTCTTTCAATGGAGTGAATTTATTACTTAATTTCACTGGACTGTGTTGGTCTTCAGACCTGCTGGCAGACTTGCCAACAGGTGAAGAAGGTCTGGATTTGGGGGACGGTGGAGGTTTTCTTCCTCATCTCCACCATCTCCACACTGGATTGAACTCCCTTGCCCGCACGGGCACTGGACAGAGGAGTTCGAGGTGGGAGTGCTGGTTTTTTAATCTGCCCAGCAGCAGATGTTGTAGACTGCTGGGCAGTCTGAGGGGTGGCGGATTTTTTGCCTCCACCAGGGGGATTCACTTTGGGTTGGGGAGGTGGTGGACCTACTTCCACCAGAGTTGACAATTTTTCCTTGCAAATGTTTTAGAAAACATGAATTCATCATCTGGCAGCAGACTGAACCGAGTGGGAACTGTGGGAACTGTCTTTACGGCCGAAGCCTATGAAGAAGCTGTTGGCGTCTGACTGCCAACAACCTGTTTCCGGGCTGCAAAAAACGAGATCTTCTTTTCTGTTTTGATGCGTTGTATAGTGGATTCCTTAATCCAAAGAGGACAGTTTCTTGAAGAGGAGGGATGGTCCCCCACTGCAGTTAGCACAATGTGCCGGGTCTTTACACGGCCCATCATGGGGTTGCCTTGCAGCAAACACCGCACACCTCCTGCCCAGAACAGCGGTCTCTGACATGGGCCCAAAACCCCTGGCATCTGAAGCACCTCAATGGGGACGGAACATATAACTGAACCCGGACGTTCAAGTAACCGACTTTGATGACCGAGGCAGCACAGGGTTGCAGAATGTCAGAAAGAGGGTGTTGGTGGCCACTCTTTCCGCACCTTTCTTTACCGAAACCCTATGCACCTCCGTCACACCCTGGGACGCCAGTTCCGTCTTGATTTCTGCCTCCGAGACACCTGTTAAATCCCTGCATCGAATCACTCCTTTCGACGAATTCAACTGTTTATGGGGAGTCACCCTGATCTCCCTGTCCACGAGCTTTGTTGCTCTCAGGAGCTGTTCGGATTGTCCTTGGATCCGCACTGAACAAGAAACGAGCCATTCCGCAACCTCTTGATGGACCAAGGGTCACCTGCCAAACCTTGAAAGCCCTTCTGTATGGCGAAAGGACTCAGAGCAGAGATGGGTTTTTCCTGCTCCGTCCCTTCTATCACGAGCCAGGAAGCCCAGAAACCTGTCCTCTGTCTTACCTCTATGTCTGAATCACTGTCAGAATGGAAATCCCCTGAAATAGGGGATGCTGCCTTCCTCTTCTTTTTTGGGGGGATGTTTTTAGAAAAAGCGATATTTATTTTATTAATGTTTCATCTCTTAGACCTTGGTCTGCGGGAGTGGAAACCTCCCCCCCCCCCTCCCCCCCGGGGGGAATTTTTGACTTAATTTTCTAGAAAGCTTATGATATTGGAAGAAATATTTGACATGTTACCCTCTGGTAAACAGGTTATTTTGGCAGTGAGAGCTGCATTAATAGTGTATTTTTTCCTCTTGGCCCTTTTATTTAGCATTGTGGGGGAGGTGTGTTTTACTCTATGTTTGTCACACATAATCTGGCTTGATATCTCATAGGTTTGTCATGAATGGCATCTTAAACAATTTTTCTCGATATATCTGCACACTATTCTGCTGGCATTTTACAAAAAGAGATACAGTGATGATGTTTGTGCATGGGCATCCGAATCGCATGCAGCTGAAATCTGTCGTACCACTCAACCACAGGTGTGCGCTGTTCTGTTCCAGCGCAGTCGAGCAGTCGACACTTTCCCACGTTTCTTGCTAGTGTTTGTGTTCCCACAAGTGTGTATCACAAAACAGTTTATGTTTACTTAGGCCTAGATCATTGTGATACAGAGAATGTCTATGAAAAGTAAGTACTGTAACATACGTTAGCGTCTGATCGGTGTCTCTCACTGGTCCAACCTATCTTACGAAGGCGCATGTGTATTTTCTTCTTCTTGTCGCTACATCTAAATGTTGACTTTGTAAAGAAATCAAACATGCAAAGCAGACCTGCCTACCGTCCCGGAGTATCCGTATTTGTCCCCCGAAATAATAAAATCATGCAGCCTGTCCCTGGAATCCACTTTTTTATTCGATGTCCCGCGAAAAAAAAAATCCGGAGAAAAAAAAAAAAAAAAAAAAAAAACGAAGTCGAGTTCGTTAGCTGATCACCGACTGACCGACTTTGGTCGTGGCCATCCCGACCAAATCCGTCGAAAAGACCCGAACATTGCCGAACTGATCAATGCGCATGCGCATACACCGTCTTCCCGAGTTTTGAAAGCGGAGAAAAATGGACGCGAAACAGGGAAACGAAAAAATGCCGATGGCGATCTCGACAATGGGGCTACTGTCAAGAAGAAGAAACGTCAGCAGACGTTCCTGTCGAAATATACGGAAACCTGGCCGTTCATCAAGCGTGGCAAGATCGAGACATACGCGTCGTGTGAAATTTGTGCGTGTGAGTTTTCCATCGGATCTGGAGGTAGGGACGAAATAACCCGTCACGTCGCTACTGAGAAGCACAAGAAGAACACAAAAATCTGTGAGAGCGAGAAATCTTGCAACATTAGGGGATTCTTTCAACGTGCTCAGACGTCAACCAGTCAGGAAACTTTTGACGTCATAAGAGCTGAAACGTTGATGGTTGACCTTGCAGCTGAAACTGAATTGCCGATGGCCGCGTTGGATTAAACAAAGGAGTTAAAATAAATTGATGTTTCCTGACTCGGACATCCGCAAAGAAATTTCAGTGCGCTAGAAGCAAAGGCACGGCGATTTTGAAAGAAAATGCTGCCCAAGTTACCCTTACTCTCGGGATAGAATGAAAAAACAGCCTTCACAATTTCAACAGATCGAAGCAATGACAAAGGAGGATAGAAACTTTTTCCACTGATTGTGAGGACTGTTGATCCAGACACTATGGAGACACTATACAGGTGCAGGATTTGAAGAGTGCCTATTACCGTTCTCTTCAGCCTGCAGTGCAGGACCTGAATTAACCAAAAGCCATGGTAGAAGTTGTACATATTGTAAATAAAGGTAAGCTTTCACTTTAATGTTGATGTGGTTGTGATATGTGCTACCGCTGCATGTGTCCCTGGAAATAGTCTGTGTCCCTGGTTTTTAAAATGTATGTCCCTGAAAGTGGCGGAAGGGGTAGGCAGCCCTGCAAAGCAGTCATGTATGCATGTCACTGCGTGCTTTAGCCTACTGTGATCTCTGTCTGCAGCATGATGTATGCATGTCCTTGGTAAACCCACCTCACCCCATCTCCACCTCTCTCTCTCTCTCTCTCTTTCTCTCTGTGTAAAGCGTTCATGCACACCTCAGTTCTACACCCCCGCCATCCCCATCCACGTCGCGCGCGAGTCTCGTTATTTTCGGCCAGACTCCGTGCTGAGCGTGCCTTTAAAAAAAAACCGCTGCTTGAGTTCGTTTCTAGTTTTAGTTCTGCGTTCTTCACCACTAAGTTTGCCAAAAATGTATGAATGGGCAAACCGCTTTGCCGCATTATAGTATCCATTTGTTTTTAACCGTCTTGTTTCAGGTCATTGGGAATGGGCAGGTGTGCAGTCTCTGACTACACTGTAATGAAAAAATGCATCATCTTCTCCATGAGACACGTCCTGTGTGAAGTCAGATTGGCACCATGGTAGATGAACAACCAGTGACTTTTAAAGCACACCCAAATGCAAAAGAAAATGTTCAAGAGATTGGGAGAACATGTATAATTCATTTAAAAAACAACAGAAAAGAGACTATACCCACTAACTGAAGAAAGTAAACAAATTATCCAGAAGTCTCTCCACTTGAGACGTGCTTCAAATGTAGCATGTCATAGACTAGATCAGATTTGTGATTGTATTCCAGAAGACATGGACTTTACTCGCCATGGTTATCACAGAAGCTGTTATGCACGGTTTACCAATGTGAAATTTGCCAGGAAAAAGGGAAAAATGAGACAGAGAGTGAAGAAGCTGCAGGACCATCTAAACCAAAGAGGACTGCTGTTGCTACATCAGCCCATTGCTTCCAAACGACAGATGCATTTTTGCAACAAAAAAATTCAAGAAGAAAGCTTCAAAAGGAGTTGCATGTTTTGATAAACTTGTAAAAATGTGTCACCAAGACGGCAGAACAGTCCATAAAGGATGCAGCAAAAGCTAAGCAAGATGACATTTTCACTCATTATCAAGATGTAGATCTGGTAGCACGTGAAGCTCACTATCATGAGGGTTGCAGGAAAGACTATGTAAGATCTGAAGGCAGGCATGCTGAAACATCCACAGGCCAGATATCTGCTGAGCAGCAACAGGCACATGAGGGGCATTTGAGTACATATGTGACTACATTGAAAATGCCTTGATCAGAGGTGCACAGGTGGAGAGAATGACCATGCTGAGAGAGAAGTACTGTGGGTACATGCAACAACATTCCCCTGACTTCTACAACCCAAGATACAAGATTACAAACTGAAAGAAAAGATAATGAAACGTTTTGCCTTCAGAATAAAATTATGGCTCCAAACCATCGCAGTGAACTTGTTTATTGTGACGAACTTGCCAGAGGTCAGGCAGTTGAGACAGCGTTTGTGTCAGCAGCTTCAGAAGAAAGGCGACTTGAGGAGTCTGCATATGTCCTTCGTCGGCACATCATGGATGCTTTTAGAGCTGCACCTGACATGCCATGGCCTCCATCTGCAGAGTACCTTCAGTCTGATGCTGTCAATCCTCCAGCTATTCTCACAGACTTTCTCCAAAATCTGTTATCTGGAAAGAGTAGTACTGTGGAGCAAAACAAAACCACCAGATTGGCATCCTCCATGGCCCGGACATATGCTACTCTTTGACAGGGTGAAAGTGGAAAATGCCCAAAAATCTACTTGGAATGTCTATCAGACATGTTACTGGTAGCTCTGAAGTTCTAAGTCTCTTGAATCGTTTTGGGCACGTTGCTGGATACAAAACATGTTGTACGACTTGAGACTGCTATGGCCAACTCTGTACATCAGTGTGCTAGTCTTCTGCCTTCAACGGTGAGTTTGGGGCAGAACAAGGTGATTCATTTCTGCTGGGATAACTTTGACCTCAACGAAGAAACCCTTTCAGGAGCTGACAACCACCCACTCCACTCATGGGATAGTTATTCAGAGGTTACAGGAGACACAGTGCATGACACAGTTCCTTCTCAAACAGAACTACCCCCTGCCTCAAACCAGCAATGCTCCGTGCGTATGAACCAAGAAACGTACCACCCTGCTTTGCAAAAGAAAAGGGAGAACCCAAGTTGAATGTTGTCGACACTCATTTCTCAAACCCAGAGGCTGTGTACAAAGCTAAAATTGCTGACTTTTGGTGGATTTTCTCCAGATTTGAGGCCAAAGACGAAATCAACTGGTGCCTGGATGGGGAGGGTGGGTGTCTCTCACAGGAGAAGAAGGGATAGAAAAGATGAAGTCTACTGTTGACTACATGCCACCCATCCATCACCCATCACGGAAAATTCCACAGTCCAGCATGTCCTCAAAGTGTCACAGGCGCAACAAAGCAAGTGGGGCAAGATATAACATTGGTTACATTTCACTTAGCAGTAGCGAGGAAGCATACAACTTGGTGTGGCAGAACAATCTCTTCCAAGACATCTTTGTCAGACTGGGAAGCTTCACACAATCTGCTCTTTCCTTGGCGCTGTTGGCAAACTGATGAGAGGGACTGGTCTTGCTGAAATAGTCATTCAGTCTGCTATCTGTGCAAGTGGGTCAATTGAGCAAGTGTTTGCTGGCAAGCACTACAATCGTGCTCTTCGAGTACACAAACTAGTCCTTGAAGCATTGGAGAGGCAACTGCTTATCAAATTTCTGGCTACAGGTGAAGCTGAAGAACTTCAAGAAGTGCAGCATGCAGTGGCTACTTTGTTCAATCCTGGTAAGGACAAGCTGCAGTCTGTTGTGGAAAATGGTGCATGCCAACAGCTTATGAACAGTATTCCCTCTTCAAGGTCAAAGTAAGAGATGGCCTCCTTGGCAAAACAGCACAGTTGTGGCTTTACTACATTGACATGATTGGCTTGTTTTGAGGTTCCTGAGGGCAACAAAAGAGAACAATGTTGATTTACATCTTACCTGCCTGCAAGAGATGGTGTCCGTTGTTGTTTCCATGGACCACATGACTTTGTTTGTAAATAACATGTTCCGCATACCTTTTATGGTTGTAAACTGTACATGAGCAGATAGCCTTTCAATATTCTTTAGTTTGGTACCAAATTTAATATAAATATTTAAGAAAAAATTTGATTTAAGAGACTTAAAGTAACCCCACCCCCTGAATAATCGCTATCGGTAGGGTTACTATAGTTTAATGCTCGTATATCCTTAAATAACCTGGTTACAGCGGGGTAACATATGCCCATAAAATTTCAAAATGAACAAAGAAATCAGAAAAATTCACCCACAAATCCCCCCCAGGGGGGGGGGAGGGGGTCTATGGACAGGCCAAGGTCTATCTCCTTACCCACCCACCTTGGAGTCCAACTAAGGGGCCAGGGCCAAGAAACCAATGTCTTGACCCCTTCCAGGCTTCGGAGAGACATACGACAAACAGAAACCACCAACCCTATCCCCCCTGATCATGCTCAACTCCCGGGAACAGAGAGCTGAGCACTGCAGGGGTTCACAGGCCAGCAGGGAAACTGCCTGTCTTGACCCATGCCCCAGAAGGGGAGCCAATTAGTACACCCGGGGCCCAAAGTGTACTCCCTGTCTAGGAGAGGTCCGAGCCAAGTGATGTGTTGAGAGCACCGGCCTCCTCAAGCCACTGGCCCTCTCAATCACCAGGATCTCAACCCCCTCCAACACAGGTCGCACCGCACGGGAAACGCGGCGGATCTTAAGGAGACCACAGAGAGAAAAGGAGTGTGGAAAAGAAGACTTGAAGGGGAGACGAAGATAGAAAAGGGCCAAATAAGAAAGGCAGAAAACAAGAAAAGGAGAAAGGCGGGTTACTCTTAGTCAGGATCCTCACCCTTAGCCTATCTGACATGGGAAGCCCTACCAGGGGCGCGGGCATCAACTCCTTACCACGTTACGCTTAGGCCAGGCAGCATCTGGACTTCACAGGCCTAGAAGCAGTTTGAAAAAACCAGCCTATCTCCAAGTATTGATGCCCCCGCCAGCAAAGCCTAAGGGATCACTGGACCGCGCAAGCCCTCCGACCACGACAAGGTTGCAACCCCCGGAGGGTCCCACTGGGTAATGTATTCATTTTAGTTCATCTTCAGTTTAACTGAATTTCTGACCCTGCATGAGGAAAAGCTTAAAAACTTCCTTTTTGAAAAATGTTAGAAAAAAGATTTTTTTTTATCACCAGCATCAACAGTCTTTTGTTGACTATATATCAAGTTTAGATTTCTTCATTTCGAATTAGAAAAAAGATTAAGGAAACAAAAACAACAAAAAAAGCAAAAATTAAAAAACAGCAATATAAACACTGAGTCTTACAAAAGTTACAGCAGTGCATGAAAAATGTTACTGTGACAACCAACAACTTTAAATTGTAGCACCAACAGTATTCAATAATCATGAAAATAACGGGAAGGGGATGGGGGCACACAAACAGAATCATTTATGTTAATATATTGTTAATATATGTACATGTAAAACAAAATGGACCGGGGGGGGGGGGGGGGGGGCAAAAAGGCACCCTTCTCATTAACGCATAAATGTGTAAGAAAGGGGGGAGGGGGGGGGGGGGGGGGGCGCCAAAAAATCCTTCACACTTAATGTTAATAAAAGAAAAAAATGAAAAGATAATACATTCAACCATCAATAATTTCCTTTCTCTCCCCTACAGTAATATTCAAAGTTCCGAAGGACCAAAAACAGTTGAACACATTTTTGAATGTACATTCAAAACTCTTCACCGATGACAATTTTTACGATTGTTGTTATCAGAAAGTTTACTCCTCCAGAGAATGTAAATATGTTCGTTCAAGACCGCCATGTGATTCTGCCCGAAAACCCCCATTTTCACATACTAATCACGTCCATCACATATTAGTTTTAGCCAAATTTAACACCTGTTTTCAAAAAAATTAACATGCCAAAAACCTCTAAAATTGACGTAATTAGCACATTGAAACGGGTGTTTCCGTGCAGAATAATATGGGTGATCTTGAACGAACATATTTACATTCTCTCCAGAAACATAAAAATTAATGGTTTAATTAACGCCCGCGAGACTGAGCCCTCCCTACTTTTCTAATATTATCTTCTACCTCAAGCACTATTAATAAATCAGAACAATTAACTGGCTTTCCATCTTGATTAGTTATTTTTACATCCAATGAATTTAAAGAACCCTCAATTAATTCTTTAAATTCACCGTCCCTGCCAAACCTATATAACTGATAATCGCAAAACCCTGCCTTAATTGATGGAAGTGCCTGTAAAACTGTAGGTGGGTATCCATTAAACAAATTAACATCTGTTTTTAACTGTTGTAAATGGACATACAAAATTGGGTTTACGAGAAAATCAGAAGGTTATTCCCTTCAAATTGAAAACCCCTTTCCCTTTGACTAAATCTTTAAGTATACGCTCGGGGGAAGCCAAGTTTTTAGCCGGGCCTTTGGGGGAAAGGTACCCCTTTTCTTTTTCTAGGGGGAATTTATAGTAATTCTAAGGTTTGCCTCTTAAATTGTTAATAATATCAAATTTGTTAAGTACTTTTTTAAAGACAAAAGTGAAATTAACCCTTCTGGTATTTTTACATGGTTGCTTGATCCCTTGTTCACTACTAATATTGATCCAGTTTTTTTGGGCCCCCTTAGTATGTTAACCCACAAAAACTTTAAAACCCAATTTCTTTAAGGGAAATCCTAAAACTACCCCCCCAATTACAATTGGATATTTAAAGAACACACCTGTTTGCTTGGTTATAAGATTCTCTTTTTTTTAACTTTTTTAAAAACAAAAAAAAATGGAGCCTTTTAAATATAACGAAAGTGCTACTTACAATGTAGGAGCTTTTATAACCCCAAAAATCTTAGATTTCAGCAATCTAACCATTGCAGTGAGAAAAAATGGTTTCCCAAGTTAGACTTTTAAAAAACCCCTAACTAAATTTTCAAATCCCAATAAAAATGTAAGTCCATCGCAGGTCATCCTCCTATACGTTTTCCAGAATCAGTTAAATTTGCCATTTACTGCGCAATACGGTGTGGGTTTTCATAGAAACCTTTAAAACCACCCTAATCTTTTAGTAAGGGCAGTATATAACTTCTGTTTTTTACCAATACAGGGAATACAAAAACGAAAAAAGATTCCTCTCTAACGACAAGATTTAATCATTTAAAACCCAAGGGACAATAATGCATAGAAAAAAACTGCAACAAATTTTTAACTTTAACCCTTCAACTGATTTAAAAAAAAGTTAGACCGCAATCATGGGTGGGACATTGTATTTGGGGGGTGCAAAAAGAAATATAATTATGCTACGGGCCTGGCCACACCCCCCCAGACAAACAATTTCGATTGATTCAATAAACAAAACGCCCTAATTTTGGGAAAACTTTATCTTAGTGAAAGAAAAGGGCCTAAAAATGAGGGTGCAAAGACTATGACTCCTACGGACATTTTTTGGTGTCTATTGGGAGCACAAGCACGACTAAGCTGCATACTAGATCAGTTCTCGGGCTTTGAGCCAAAAAACAATTTCTAGCAAATTTAAAGATTTTTTAAAACTTGCTGTTTTTGCTCCCGCTAAAAAGGTATCAGACTTCTTGCCAGCTAGGTAAAGGGGTTGACTTTGTTGTGGGGTCATGGATTATACATGCCCCCCTCGACCTTAATACAGAGGGGCATGTACAGAATTATAACAAAAAAATCCTTTGGGAGACGATCAAAACTTAGGGCACAATCAAGGTTTAAAAACAAGGCCTGCCCCACTTTTTTAAAAAAAGTCCCTGCTTGAAGAACCAGAAAGGTCCCAGCCGGGAAAGCACCCCACAGCCAGAAAGCCCCCACAGCCAAAAAGCACCCCAGAAGCACGCCCCCTGTTATGTACTCCCCCTGAAGCCACTAATGAAAAGACGCCCCGTTGGTTTTAACTTTCACTGGATTACCATACTTTATTTCAAAAAATTAACCCAGCATACACTCCAAACGTCACGATGGTGGGCCATAAAACCGCAACTTTGTTTTAAGTAGACAAACCAACTAAAAACACTCCTATTAGCCGGGCAGAGCAAAAAGCGTTTTGGCTGAAAAATTTTTTAATAGTTTGCAGATGATAAATTTGTTTTCAAATCCAATTTTTCCCAGGTGAGGGGGGGGAGCTATGGCCTGTGGCGCACTGCGGTTAAAGCAAAACATGTAGAGATAGAAACCCCTCATGTTAATATACTTACTTTTGTAATCCCTTTTCCCCTGAACAAGCCTTATTCTTTCGCTAGGTAGTGTTTCATAAAGTTTTTGTTTATATTTTCTCGTTTCTGCTTTTTTGCGCTCTATGCGCTTGTTAGAAAACACCCTTTCTAACTAGCCGCCCTTTTACTAATCCTTATTTTTGCTGTATTCTACCCTTTTTTCTCCCCTAAATTGTACATCTGCATCACCCAAATTTATTTTTTTTTTCTTTATCCCCTTACCAGTCACCAATTTTTGCCAAAATTTTTTTGTTAGTTCCCCCCTTTTGTCCCAGAGCGCATTCCCCCGGGATTTCACGCATGGGTAAGGAGAATTTCAATTGTTTTTAAATTTGTGTCTCTCTTAAAACTTGTTTAAATTTCTGATATTGTTCTTCTGCTCTTCAAATTGATTCTTTGTTTTGTTAATTGCTCTCTGCTTGTTGATTAAAAATCTTGAAGAGGTTTTTTTTGTTTTTTAGTTTTTGGGGCACCCCCCCCGCTCCAAAGTTCTGTAAATGACAAACGACTTCGGCTCTAACCCTTTTAAAAGGTTTTAATTGTTCTCCTTAAGCAGGGGGTCTCTTTAAAATTTGTTTTTAGACTTAAAACGTTTTGTCGACTTTTAGAACTTTACCGTCTCCTGCCCCGGTTCTTATATACAAATGCCCCCCATCTTCCTAAAAATCGTTGGGAAAAGCACCCCGGTAGTTTCGTCCTATGCTTCTATAAATGTTTGTTCTTTCGCAAATATTTGCGTGTTTAGGGATAAAAAAACCCGCTCCTTCAAGCTCTTCTTCAATGAAGGGCCGTTCTTTTTCCCTTTCTCTTCTTCTGGATCAATTGGGCCAAAATTTCATATTTTTTTTATTTATTTTCTTTTTTTTTTTTATAAAAATGAATCATACGGTGTAAAACTCGATCCATACAGAAAAGAAGGAACCCCGGGCGTAAAAGTATAAGGCAGACGAAAATTAGGTAAATACCCCATCAAACAGTCGTAATTAGGTAAATCCCCACAACAGTTAAACCCCGGGAAAATTTTAATAGTCAAGTTGGGACGGCCTGCGTGTTTAATCCCCGGCACCGCAAACATCATTCAAAATAGTATTACTGGGGAAAGACCCTAATGTCTGTTTTTCCCAATTTGGCGGGGCTTCGTTAAACATTTAATAAACTGGGGGGCAAAAGTCTTTGATTTAAGCGGGCAGACATTTTTCCCCTTTTTTTCATTTGTGGCTCCCAAAAAAAGAAAAAAAAGAGAAATTTTATGGGGAATACAAATCAAAGGGCCTCAAGCACGGGCTTAAAAGGGGGGGATGCAAAAATGTGTAAAGTGGGGCGAAAGCAAGTTTGGCACAGTTTCTGCATCCCTCTAGATTTTGATGAAAGACCAATGCCTATTCCCAAGGCCCCCTAAAAGAAAACTTATTATCATTGACTTTAACCCCTGGGCGCGCTTCTGAAGCCGAAAATTACGCGGTTAGTGACATTTCTCTGATTTGATGTTGTTACAAACCCCGGACTGGCCAGAAAAAACTTAACCCGTATAAATGTAAAACGGTTATTTTTTATGAAAACGTAACACCCATTACAGAAAATAAAAAGCGAGACACTTTTTGGAACTCATTAAACAGTCTCTGAAGCTTTAAAAGGAATTTTGTTCTTTTTTCTGAAAAAAACCCCTTTTTCAGGGGAAAATAAAAGTGTTTTTAATAAAAAAATTGAAAAGGGTTTGATTGCAATAAATGGCAAGTCTGATCATTGGGATTGGGGGCGCGGATTTTTTCCTCACAACATTGGAAAAAAGAAGTTGTTCGCTGGGGTGGGAAAAGGATCCTGGTTATGGGTATGTAAAAAACTTCCCCTTTTTGAGTAAGACAAAAAAGACATTAAAAACCCAATTGGGCTGGGCTGGATTTTAGATTATTTTGAAAAACAGTTGTTTGGAAATGGAAAAAGGAGGGGGCAAGGGGTAAAAAATAATATTCCAAAAAAGCAGGGGGAACGGCCAAATAAAAATGACATTTTTAGGGTTTTGTGATCTATTAAACATTGAAAAAACAGGCTAAAAAGCAGCTTATTAAAATACAGAAAAAATATCTAATAAAAACTGGTAGTTGAATTTCTTCCTAAAGGGTTTCCCACTGCTCCTATCTGCGGATTACTGGGTGTGGGAAAACCGTCTCTATTTGTTTTTTACAAACAATATACGGTTTCATTCGAGCACATTGTTATTTTTAAAAAACCATTAAGCAAAACAAGTTTAAAAAAAAAGGAAGTTTATTGGGGGAAAAAAAAAAATTAAATATTTTTTAGTTGACCCTAGCGACAAACTGAGCATGTTTAGAACTTTACTATGATTTTTTTGGGGAAAACAAAAACGCTGTTTTTTTATTGATGACTGTTCAGCTGAAGGGGAAACTTGTTAAAAAAAGAAAAGTTGTAAAAGCTACCCTTAGCGGTCGTCACCCCTTTTGTTTCTGTGGGGCTTTTTAACCCAAAAATAATGCGCTTAAAAGATTTTAGATCGCAATTAAAATGGGTTGTATTTTTTTTACAAAAGGGACAAAATATTTTAAAGATGTTTAAGTTGAAACTTATAAAAAGGGGCAAAGATGGCTAAAAAAAAATAAAAGAGCAGTAGAAACTTAAAGCACCAAAGCTAGCTTACGGATGCCCCCATTTCAATACGTTTTTTTTATTGGATTGTTTTTGTGATTGTTTATGTAGTTGTTTATTTTTATTGTTTTTTAAATTTGTTTTTTTAAAATTTTAATATTAAAAAAAATGTCTGGGGGCCAGAATCAAAAGCGGAGCTAGCCCCTAAAGCAGCAGAAGCAAAAAACCCAGCGACAAAACCCGATTGATCTAAAGGAGTGCCAGGAAATGTTTATGGATTTGAATAACAGATGGGGGGTTTACAACGAACAAAATTGAAGACAAAAAAGGCAGCAGCATCCTGCCCTAGAAAAATAAAATTTTGGGCAAACGTTTTTGGAAAACGTGAATAAAAAATTTCATAAAAGAGAGAATCTTGGGCTTTTTCCCTGAAATTGACGGGAAAATTTAAAGTTAAACTCGAACCCCCAATGTATACTATATAAAACAACAATTTTGAAAGTTAATGGGGGCCCATTCTTGTTACCCTGTTCCAAAAACACAACAGAAAAAGCAGTTAAAATACTAAAAGGTTCTGAATTTCACAAGAAAGAATCCTTACTAATGGGGGGGTGACACCCGCTTAAATTTTACCCCAACCTTAAATCACTACCTGGGCAAATGCATGATTTTTGCTTTTTTATTACTCCGAGGAGGGGATTCTAGTTTCCCAAAACAGGGTTATCAGAGGGTAAAAAAAAAGGGCCGAAATTTGGAGCCCCTCTTAATTTTGTTTTGTTATTTTAAAACGGGGATGAAAAACCCCATGTATATCGACAAGGTTACTGTGTGGTTACAAAGACAAAAAAACATATCGACTTTTTTTTCATTAAGTTGTTGAATTTATTGCGTTTTACTTGTTGAAAGTGCCCCAACGGTTTAAATAAAAATATGTAAAAATTTAAATTAATAAAAAAATCTTGATTAAAAATGGATTCAACATTTTAGGTTAAAGCAAAAACTGAATTCAAAAAAAAAAAGAAATGATTGGTAATATAGGGTTACTAGAAAGAAATTGCTAAAGTTTAAATATTTCTTTCTTATGAAATTACTGGCCACACTGTAGCTAGCGAAGTGCTGGTTTAGTGTTGCTTTTTTAAACCCACGGATTTGGTGCGCCCCTTTTGCTTTGGGGGGCCTTTGGGTTTGGTTATTTTCCGTGTCTATTTATAAGCCCCTTTTTAAAAAAATTAACCCCTAATTCAAAGCACCTGCCTTTGCCCTAGCATCGGCAAAACTTTGTTCTTGATTAGAAAAAGAAATCTACGGATGAAAACATTACGGCAAAGATTTCAAAATTTTTGGGCCCCGGGGTGGGTTTACGGCCCGAAAATTGAATTAAAAAGGAGGGAGAAAGACGTTTTTTACGCGGTGACACTGTAAATTAAACGAACATTGAAAACAAACACAGCATTTTAAAAACCAAAATAGAAAAAAAAATAGTTTAAAAAAATGATTTAAGACTATCGCCCAAAAAAATTTACCCCGGCATACTGAATATCCCCGCCTTCTCTCCCCGGGCTATTGTTGCATCCCCAACCGCTACTCGCCCGAAATCAATACTGTCACACGGTAGCCCAGGGGCCAAGGGTCGGGCTTCCCGCCAGGGTCCGCTTTCCACCCCCCCAACATGCGCAGTGGGGGTTTTCTGTCACGTTTTCCTGTTAAACATTTTTCGCAGTGATTACCAATTGTTCTGAAAATTTGCGCCGGAAAAAAAGGGGACAGAAAATCCACTGGCGTGCTAGCCTCATTAAATAATGAAATCGAAACAAAATTTTTAGTACCATGTCTACCTTGTGAAAAAATAAATGAGAAATCGAAAAAAACTTTGTGATTGCTCATGTGCAAAAATAATTAGGATTGAAATCCTAACCCTGGGGACCCTCCTCCCCCCCAAACAACCATCAACTACCGCCTTCAACAACCAACCCCCAAATAAACCCAACCCCAACTAGCCGCCTTCAATAGCCACCCTTTAACAATGGAAATCGTGTGTTTCTTTTTTAGAAAACATTGCGAAGATTTGAGATTTTCAACCATGCGTTAAAAGTCGCCCCTTTCAAAAGAAAAACGAAAATTCGTGTTAAAAAAAAAAAAGTAGGGAAACAAAAAAAAAGAGAATACCGGGCCTTACAAAAGAAAGTGGGGTACAGAGGTGCAGATAACCAAGTCACTCAAAAATATTTCGTTAAAAAATTTTGCAAAGGGCTGATTTCAAACACAGTCCAAAGAAGGGCATAGAGGGTGTAGGTAAATTTGATTTTTATTCCCCTGTCGCTAGCGCCTTGCATGCGTGTGTTGGATTGCCCTTGCGTGGGGTTATTTCCCTGTTGGGGATGAAGTTTTGCAGATTTAATTTTATTTATTTATTTTAAAAGGGTGTCGAACTCATGAATTGATTTAAAAATTGTAATAAATATTTACGAAACAATGAATTTTTTAAACTTGGTTTTATGAATTTGGTTTTTTGGGAAAATTTTTAAGACAAAATTTAAAAAAGTAAAAGTGAAATTTAAGAAAACAAAAAAGGATAAAAAATTGGGTGTATGACAGAAAAGCTAAATATTGGGGGGTTTGTAAGGTTAACATTTTTAAATGTTGCGACACTTTGGTAAGAATAAAATGCGGTGTTTTACTTACTTTTTTAAATTTATTTTTTTTAAACTCGTAAATATTTTGGCTTTAAAAAACGACCCCAAGTAAATTCAAACGGGAAAAAATATACGATGAAGAAAAATTTTATATTGAAAAAAAAAAAATTAAGCAAACTTTTTGAAGAACAGAAAAATCATTAACCCCCCAAGTGTTATGAAACGTGGCACTTTCATCTCTAAAATCCCCAAACTTTCGAGGAGCCCCCAGTAAAAAATGCTATTTAATGTTTGATTGATTATATAACCCTGTGATGAACAGGGGGGTTGGGTTTTAATAAAAAGAAAGAGTAAAACTATCAACCCTTTAAATTAACGGGGTGACTCATGCTACCGTTAACATGCAAGTGAGGGGGGCAAAGTTAAGGGGTTTTTGGCTGGGCTAGGGGCAGCTTGAAAACAAATTAAGACAAACAAATTCTACCTATAGTGGAAAAACTTTCATTTTCTCCCCCAAAAAAGTTAGAGTTTTTAAAAAGGGCAGTCTTTTAAATACAAATGTGACAAATGTTTTTATGTGGTGCTTTTTTGCGCTCTACATCCTGTTAAAAAACAGCAAACAAGTTTCCAATTATGAACTACAAACAAAGCTGAAATTTTTTAATATAACCTTTCCGTGAGTAAGAAAAAATTTTTCTCAGTTTGAAAAAACAAAAAACCAAACCTGTAAACGTTTTCACATGGTCTGTAGAAGCTAAAATGCCCTAAGGATTTTCCCAACGCTTACTTTGGCAACCCCCCTTTACAAACTGTAGACTTAATATGTTTGCAGAATGAAAAAATCATTATGGGGTTAAACAGAACAATAAGAGACTTATGGGTTTTAATCAAAGAATCGCTAAGAAGGGGTTTTTTAAAGATGTTTGGTTAGAATCCCCCCATAAAGCACGCCAGTCTTTTGAACCATTGAAAAGGGGGGCTTGAAACCAAATCCTCCCCCTAAACCGGGCTAAAGTTGCTTTTAAAAATGTACCAAAATGAGTGAGCCCATACGTAGTTTTGCGACTTTTAATCGCTCTTACCCCAGTACTAGGCCCCCAACAAAAAGAACAAAAAAAACCTTATAACCCACCATAGATTGTTCTTTTGCGTTATTGTTGTTAGGTCGATGGGGGCCACCGCCAGAGATTTATAGAACCCCAACGCAGCTTAAATTTTAGGCAATGAAACAACTTCGCAATCAATTATCAACAACTAAAACTTTTAGGGATTGTTTTGACCCGAAGACAAGAGCGCTAGATCATCTCACACTGTTGGGAAGTAACAGAGAATTATTAGGCGAACAGTAAGAGACCCCTCACATTTGGCAAATTCAGAGGGCCGCACAAAATATTTTAATCTTTAAACAAGGGGACCTAAGAAATGGGAACTGCCTATCTTCTTTCATAACTTACGAGGCTACATTCTCTTTTTTCAGAAAAAGTGACTTTTGAATAAAGAGGGTTACTGCTTGCACAACTTCGAAAAGTACTACTTTTACCCTTATCTTTATCCCTATACTTGCCCAAAATTGAGGGGGTTTGGATAAACTAGCGGGGTCTCTGCAAAACTTTCCACACTAAAAAATTTTTGACCCTCTTTTTGGCGTAAGGGAGTTTATCCCTTTTGAAAACATGGGTCGGGGAAAGTTTTACGAGCCAGCGCTACGCATAAAGACGATTTTTACCCTAGGCTTACAGGGAAGGGATAAAATGACTCTACTTGAATATCAAAAAGCCTGGACAGAATTTCCCCGTCAACGATGGGCGACATCAATAAAATTTTTTGGCTCGTATGTTTATTGCAACGTCTTTCGAAACAGAACTACATGCTGAAAATTAGGCTTGACTTTCACACACATTCTGCCCTGGCCCCCTTTTTGGGACGCATTCTTAAAACTACAAACTCCAAAATTTACTTAATATCTGTCTGCCCCACTCCGATGATGAAAAGGTCTAAGGGGAGGGGTTTAGATGGCCTGCATCTTCTGCAAGAACAACAAGTTTTAGATGCTATGATCCCCTAAACCCCACTGGCCCAAAAATCTGTATGGATGGGCCATGAGCACCCTCCCATGAGAAACTTTAAAAAATACAAACCTCATGATTTAAAACTGTGTTAGGATGTTGTCACGCTTACCCTGAAATCCAGCAGGATAATCTTGGAGGAAGACTTTGAATTCCTAAAGAATTACATGACCTTTCCCCAACGATTTCCCTGGCCGCGAAAGATTAAAGAGGTCCTACGAACCCCCCCTAAACTTGTTCCAAATTTTGGAACAAAATAAGTATGTTTGCATTACGGGTGTTCAGTTTTACCTAAGACACGGACTGAAACTGACGCGTTCACAGAATAAATTTCTGCGACCAAAAGTCCTTTATGAGACCGTACATCAAAGAAAATGATCTTTGAACCCAAACCCTGCCTTCAGAAAAAGACTTCTTTAACTGAGAAAAACAGCGTTTTTGGAAAACTATGGAGAACCCCCCCAAAAGTAAAGATGTGAAAAAAGTTACAAAAAAAAACCAAGCAAATTTTGTTTTTCTCTAAACCTAACTAAAGACTTTTAAAAATTTAAGACAGCTTGGGGGCATTTTGATGAAGAAAAGGGGTTAATTGGACGCAGTTTTATCGTTTTATGTATTTGGGTGTCAAAGTTATTTATGTTTGAATTTTTTAGCTATTTAACCGCGGTACCCCAAAACAAGAGTCCTTTACACGACACTGACTTTTTATTCAGACTTCTCACAGAAGCTTTTCAAAGACTTAGAAAAGAAGTACTAAAGGGGTTGATGGGTGGGAGACACATGCACATCCCAAAGACAGTCCTTTAATTCAAAATGTGAACAAGAAAGGGTTGGAAAAGATGAAGGAACTTAATGGGACAGTTATCAAAAAATATTTGGTTTCGGTTTTAAAATGTTTAGCGTTGCTACCCGACTTCTGTAATGAAGAAGGCTAAGGGGATAAGTAAAAAGTTGTCAAAAAAAAATATAACCCAAACTACAAGCAAGCTTATTTTAAAACAAAGTTTTTTTACCAAATGTTAATCTTTGTCTATCTTCATCAAGTAACACAATGCCGTTAAAAAAAATCACGTCTCCAAAATAACAAGAGAACTTACGTCAGCCTGAGTTTTATATGCTTAGGGCATTGGAGAACTTAAAAATTTAAATTGGGTTTTTACTTAACTTAAAAACCAACAAAAAACCTAATTTTTACTTAACTTAAGACCCAAATAGTATTATTTAAGAACCAATATACCTTTTAAAAACCAAATAGTAATTAAAAAAAAAACTTATAATTTTCTTAATTTTTTTGTAATTTTGCACTTAACTTAAAAATACTTCTATAAAACTTAACTTGCTTATTTATTCTTAAATTGAATTTATCTGGGTTTTAAAACATTCATAGAAAATGGGTCATGCGGAGGGTTTACTTTTTTTTTCAGAAGCTGGGTTTTTCTTTTTTTGCGGGGGTTGTGGGGGTTTGTAACTTTTTGCAAGTATGGCGTTAGACATTTTTATGCTAAAACTCCCCCCCCAAAACAACAGCACAAAAAACATAATAATACATTACGTTGTTTGTGTTGTTTTGTTGTTAATTGGGCGTTTTTGTTGGCGGCGTTTGTATTCTATCAACAAATTTTTTTTTTGTTTTATTGGGCTTTTTTAGGGGTCCATTCAGCTGTTTACGCCCACCTCAACACGTCCAGGACTTTAGACTTAGAAAAATTACTCACTTGCGGAACTTTACTTGTAAGTTGTTTTTGTGGCGCATTCTGCTCTTTCGGGCTGTCCTGTAGCGTCTTTTTTCCTGATCGCTCATTTTTTTATTGCATTAAAATTTTAAAATATCAAAATTAATATATTAAAAGTAATTAAACCCCTGATGAAAGGGCAAAACACTCCCAAACTTAAATTTGTACATGGAAGTTTTTAGTGACTTTTTTAAAACCGGGCTTGCGTAAGTCATATTTAAAAATTTTTTCTGAATCACCCCCATTTTTACTTTCTAACTTGCATTAGACTAACATTGTCGACCCCTGATCAACCATTTTTTTATCCCAGTGTGCTGGGGTCTAGCGTAGTCTTTCAAAACTGATGTAGACAGTTGCGAATCTGTTTAATACTTAGTTCGTGCCTAAATAGTTTAGTTTTTTTCCCCACGCAGCTAAAGTATATCTTCTTTTTTTCAGGGTTTCCCGGGGGTAGGCTGTTGCTCCTCACACTTTAAAATTCGTACAATCCATTTTTAAAAAGCATTTAAAAAAAATATAAAACTTTAAACCGGTTTAAAAAGTGGTTAATTATGCAGTGCCATCTTGGTGTTATGTTTTTTTAACCCTTGCAAAATGTTTAAGAATAAAAACCCCCAACAGGGAAAAAATAGAAGATTCGCCAAAATGTTGCAACCCTTATTTTTTGCTTTAAAACAAAAATTATTGATTAAAAAGACATAACAGCCTTTTTCTTCTTTTCCAGTAATGTTTAGCGGCATCAGGTTTACCCTTATTTTAATTTTTTTTTTAGTTAATAAAAAATGAGGAAAAAAAGATTTCAAACGATTTACCCCTGCTGTAATTTGCGGCCTTAGTTAGGCATGCGTGTTGCAAAAAACATGTTTTAAAATGAAGCCCGGCGGATTGGAAGGTTAGACATTGAGGATTTTTAAGGTTTTGTTGTAATTTCTGCAGGGATTCCTCAAAAGATTTTTTGTTACAAGGGGATTACCCCAAAAAATTGGATAGAAAATTTAAATTTATAAAAAAATTTGATTTATAAAAAATGCGGGAGTAGTTATGATGTAGGAGGAGCTATTGTTAATGCCCTTGGGCCTTTTTGGGAAACAATTTTGTTTAGTAAATTGAGGTCCGATGAAGAAGAGAAGGCAAAAAAGCAATAGAAGATTTAGCCAAGGCAAAGAGCTTTACGGAAAAGGCGAATTGCTCACTTTGACTTTTTTAATAAAAAATTAAAAGGGAAAAGGGGCATGCAGAGCACAATTACAACGTTTATGAGAATGAATAGTTTATTAGTGAAGGGAAAATTTCTAACTCGCCACCGCCAGAACTGTTGACTTTTTTGAACCTCTGAGGAAAAAGAAAATAGAGAAAATTTGGTTTTATTGGGGGGGGTGCTATGGGAGAAACTATATTTGCCCAATTTTTCAATTAAAATACGCTTTTTTGGACAATAGAAATACAAAATATATTATTCTCCCCAAAGGGGATTGGAAAGGAAAGACTGCTATTGAAAAAAAGAGTAAAGCGCTAGTGTTGAACAGATGCGAAAGCTGGGTTTCAAAACAAGCAATTTGGCAAATATATTGGGCCCGCTCCAAAAGAATAATAAGGCCTAGTTGTTAACTCAGTTCCAAATGACACCCACCAGATGGACTTGCTGATCTTCCACATGACAAAGTTAGAAGAAAAAATTTTAAAGTATGCTCTGCATTTGTTGACATGGCTTAAAGATAAAAAGGGACGCTGAACCTTTAACAGATAAAGCTCAACTGCTGGGGCTGTGGCTTTAAAAACAATATACTTTGCGAGGGTCCTTTAAAAGTATCCGGGATGATTCAGGTTGATGATGGAAAAGATTTTAAAAGGTTCTGTAAACCAACTGTTTTTAAAAACATCATGTCACAGTTAAGAGAGGGATCCCAGGCAACCATCGTCACAAGCCCTAGTAGAAACTTTAATAAGAATCTAGCTGAACGCTGTTTACTATCAATATCACAGAGAAATTATGGATAAAAAACGCAACACAGAATGGGTTAGGAGATTGCCATCAGTCTTACGTGCCATGAACAATGAAGAATTTAAAAGCACAGGCCTTAAACCAGAAAACGCAATAAAATTAAAAAAATTAGCATTAACTGAAGATGTGCAAGGTAATCAAAAACTCTTGCCGTTTGGACTAAAAGTAAGATAATGTATGCTCCTGGAGAGGCAGAAGGCGATGTTAGAATTAGAGCCACAGATCCATATGGAGCGTAGGGCATATATGAAGTTGAGCGAATTATGAAACAGACCCACCCGTGTATTTTTTTAAGAGAGGGCTCTCGCTTCTAAAAGGCCTGCCCCTAAAAGATCGTTTGTTCGTGAAGAGCTGCAAGTTGTCCCGCCAACACGGCGAGTTAAAAATAGTATTTATTTTTTGCTAAGCCCTTAATTTTTGTTTCTGGAGAGAAGTAAATTGTTCGTTCAAGATCACCCATATTATTTGCACGGAAACCCCCGTTTCAATGTGCTAATTACTTTAATTTAGGGTTTTTGGCATGTTATTTTTTTAAAAACAGGTGTTAAATTTGGCTAAAACTAATATGTGATGGACGTGATTAGTATGTGAAAATGGGGGTTTTCGGGCAGAATCACATGGGCGGTCTTGAACGAACATTTTACATTCTCTCTCCATAAATTTTTGGAAACAACAAAAACAACAAACCAATGTACAACCCGTGGAGACAATACACTTTCCCAGCAAGGGATCTCGTGCAGCTGGGAAAAAAAACAATTTCTTCATGCATAAATCGTGTCTGTCATCGAGATTTGAAAAATGTCTGAGCGATATTGTTCGGGTAATACCGCTGTTGGTGATATTGAAGTGGGGATTAAATAACAAACAAAATAAGAAAAGGAGAAAAAAAAGAAGAAAAAACGCTGGCGATGGAAATGACAGAATCATGAAAACAAGGGTGAAAGAATATTCCAAGTGTTCTGAAACACTGAAGATACCGGGCAACGCCTACTCACTACGAAATACGCCATGTTGTCTTCTTCTGCATATGCAAGTTGATACTCCTGCGGACACTCCTGAATAGACAGGCAAGTATTAATCCCATCTGCCCAACAAAAGGAGTGGAGTTTTGTGTGCATGACCGTTTTTTTATCCCACCATTAAGGCAGCATACTCCATCTTCGGGGAAGGTGCATGCTATGTGTAACGTGTCATCCATACCCAAAGGCCAAACTGGCCTTCTCTTCCGAAAGTTGGTGATGGGATTTTACGTGTGTGCAAGATGTTATGCGTGCGTTCACACACGGAACCTCGGTTTATAGTCTCATTCGAAGGACTATGGGAAATGGTGTCGGAACCAACATTAACTCCGAGGGAAAAATCCCTCTACCAAAACGGCCTGTCAGAGATTTGAACCCGCAACCCTTGGATTACGAGTCCAGCGCTCTGCCAACTGAGCTATTCTGGCCCCCACGCCATGTTGAAATTCCCTAAAAAAAATCTTGCAGCCTTGATGGATCACATTCAGGGGAAAGGGCACATGAAGTGGATAAACTTTCCAATGAAAACTTTCACTGTCAGGTAAGTTCCCTGGCCCTACTGCTGTCCCCATAGTTCCCTCCACTTCTGTGTGTGTGTGTGTGTGTGTGTGTGTGTGTGTGTGTGTGTGTGTGTGTGTGTGTGTGAACTTTCTCACCTTTTTTGTGGTGGGTGGGATGGGAGGATGGTGGTGGGGTATTTTTCATTTTTTTTTCTTTTATGATTATGTAAAATTTGTACATATATATATATATATATATATATATATATATATATATGTGTGTGTGTGTGTGTGTGTGTGTGTGTGTGTGGTGTATGTGTGTGTGTGTGTGTGTGTGTGTGTGTGTGTGTGTGTAGGAATAAAAACAAGTCTTTTCATGTCCTGAGACTTGAATGTATTTTTCACCAAATTTTCGCTGATGCACAGCTTCTTCAGGTCGAGATCCAAAACCCAAAGTTTTTGGCTACACCAAAGACGTCTGTCAAGAGGAACTGGAACAGGTAATAAACATTTTTTTTCCAGTTCTGTCCAGACCATACCATAATCAATATCTGCCTCTTTTGGCCGCACAGAAGAAATGATTCACAGGCCTCTCCTTTCGCGTACACTTGCATCTTTAAAAGAACGAACCTTTATGGTCGCATACCATGTGCTTGTGATACATCTTTCTTCTTCTCCCATCCCTGTCACATTTTGTGTACCGGTGGATAACGGAGAGAAACTTATTGAAATATTTTCCTATAAAAGTAAATAAGAGGTATTGGGGGGGGGGGGGGGGGGGGGGGGGGAGGGAGATGGTGAAAAGAGGGGAGACATGGGGAGCAGCTGTAAGGCCCTGGAGTGGGGATGGTTTTAGATGGGGGGAAAAACTCTCTCAGAATTCGTTTAAAATCTAGTCTTTACTTTCCAACCGTGGTAAAACGTCAGAATTATATATACAAGCCCACTTCCAGAAACCTTCAATATTAATCATATTCTTACTGCAGTAAAACAGTAGAGTTACGCAGGCCTACCTCTTGAAACCACTAATCTTAATCTACCATACATTGACAGACAAAACATGCCCTAAGTGAATTTTCATAAATATATTAAACAACAACAACAACAAACCTTCCTTACTGTCTGTACACAGCTCCACACAATGGCCAGGATCACGTGCAACGGAGTGAGGACCGGAAATCTGCTAAAAGCTGGCCTGCCATCAAGGCTCAAAGCGTATGATAATATTATTATTATTTTTTATTTCACATTGATGGACTCGATATTCATGGACGAGCGGAGAAGTATATCCCACCAGACACTCTTGTCAGCTCTGATGCGCAGCAACTACACAGTGCACATCATCCAGTGACAATGCTCACAAACACCATCCCAAATAACACAATGTTCTCCGTCAAACTTTTCAAAAGACCCAGGCGTCCTGATGTGTAGAACATTCATGACGATTGATAAGCTTGACAAATCTGAAAATAAATGTTAGCGAACCGCCAAGAGAGACGTGGACAAACGAGTCACAAGACAAAACACGACGCGTTTCGACCTCTTAGGTCTTCTTCAGGCAAGGCACAAACAAATCAGATAACGAAAATGAACAAATTTGGTACTCAGCTTCGATCTCTTCACTCTTAAGCGCAAGGTAGGCAGGCTTGAGATAAGATTAATTGGCACTGAAGTTAATCAAAAAGTTGGCATAATGTGCTAATACTCGTATATGCTGGTGAAAATATTCGACATTTGCGTCAAACGTTGTTCATAGCAGTTTTGTATATAAATGTTTGATGCATGATGTTTCTATGTCTCTGCTATTTTCTATTTTTCTACGGTTTAATTGTCAAGCTCAAACTAAATTGAGTGGGTGGCAATTTTGAAATATATAGTGGCATGACGTGTATTAATCGATACGCCACTGCAAGAACCCAGTTCGAAAATAAACAATGACACTTTGGTCGGGAAAAATAACTATGGTAACAAGACCAAAATTGCTAAGATTACTTATGAACGATTTGTTTAAAACCTTACACAACAAAGAGGGGAACAGTAACAGCCTGTATAATCCATGTCAAAATTTAATTACTGTGATAAACAGACAGAACTGAAAGCAATCGAGTCACTGAACTCCACCGTGGATGGACAGCTGACTTTCCACGAGATCACTGTCCTCTTCATATCATATACATGCATCTCTTTTCGAGACATCATAATATGGAGTCACACCCTCCTCTCCCTCTCAAGTGTCTGTGCTATCTCTGTGCATATCCTAATGAGGTCGTAGGAAACACACTGACTGGCCTATCTTTCGAGCAAAGTAGCTAAGATGCAAAGAATTTTACTGTGAGGCATTTGAGTCTGAACAGTGTTCGTAGGAACTCTTTACTCGTCACTGAGTGCTATCCTTCACGAGCA